>JAODAC010033022.1:0-14102 GCA_027575185.1 Mimaenictus wilsoni
TGTGTGTGTGTGTGTGTGTGTGTGTGTGTGTGTGTGCGTGTGTGTGCGTGCGTGTGTGTGTGTGTGTGTGTGTGTGTGTGTGTGTGTGTGTGTGTGTGTGTGAGGATGAAGGGAGAATATACCAAGAGGCGAATATAGCCCAGGCTAGGATTATTTATACAGGTTCCAACAGACAATGATGTGGTGATTTTGGCGGTTAAGTTTGAGGGTGATGATAAGTGATCGAAATAACAGATAGGCTGAGAATCTTTCCTCTTTGCTCTTCCTAATGTTAGGAGGTAAAGCTATTCATTAAGAAAGGAAGCAAATGATAAGAGAAGTGACATTACAACGTTGAATATTATTAAATTTTCACTAATTGTTAGAGGTTTTAATAATGTGTTTTATGTTTATGTCAATTTTCGGTAGGGTGCGTGCGTATGCCGCCGTAAAGAGGCGATTAGTCTCAGCCTCCTGGACTGATACTTCCCAGGAATAGTTTGAAGATGGTACAGAAGAGTCTACCCCGAAACCCCGAAACTTTATTGCTGCTCTTGACTTTTCAAGTACGGTTGACCGCACCTTCATTGTTAAGTTAATCGTTGACAACACCGAAAAATAATTTATGCACTAGGTGTTGCAAACCTGGCCGCGCTGCAACGTTGAATATTATTAAATTTTCACTAATTGTTAGAGATTTTAATAATGTGTTTTATGTTTATGTCAATTTTCTGTTGGGTATGTGCGTATGCCGCCGTAAAGAGGCGATCAGTCACAGCCTCCTGGACTGATACTTCCCAGGAGTAGCTTGAAGATGGTACAGAAGAGTCTACCCCGAAACCCCGAAACTTTATTAAGCGTCGGCGACGCGCATTGCCAGCTGTGACGCGCTTGCGACACGCTGACGTGACAAGCTCAGCTCGGTCGAAGGGACGAACTGTCCAATGCCGGGTGGTTGTGAAAGTGAGAACGACGGACAGGCTCTCTCATTTAATAGCGCGCCCAGGTAAAAAACCGGGTTTGCAACACCCAGTGTATAAATTATTTTTTCGGTGTTGCACCTTCATTGTTAAGTTAATCGTTAACTTAACAATGAAGGTGCGGTCAACCGTACTTGAAAAGTCAAGAGTGGCAATAAAGAATTCGGGGTTTCGGGGTAGACTCTCTTCGGACGAACATTTTGCATCTTTTACGATTCGACCACTTGATATAACATTAGGTTTCGAGTACCCTTATTATATTCTTTGTGTCATTGTTATCCACGGAAAATCGTATGGCATTCACCTGATGCAGCACAAGTCGAAGGAGTAGGTTGTAGAGACACTTGAAAGGCGAAACATTCACAACTGAGGTTCTTTCGAGGCTCTTCGTGGTTGTGAAGTGAATCTAAGCAGTGTTCTGTTACTACTGGTTTATTGAATATAAATTACAACCGTATATACTAAGAGATATTGACTTAGTTAGGGCGCAAGTCCATCTCAATTTTCCATCATGTGTGGACGCGCCCAACAATCAGCTCTTATGTGTGAACACAAGGCGCCTAAACAGTTTGGGAAGTGTACACATGCAAATATAAGTAAAATGCACAAACACAAACAGAACTACAAATATAAACATAGATACAAATACAAATATTTGTGCGTTCAATATCACATGTTATTTGACGATGCCCTGTTGATTCATACATCAACAGTGGGGCAAAGTGAATTATTCTTCTAATTAAAGTATTAGTATTTCCAGAGAGGTTTCCAAACATTTTATAGCTATTTTATAGCTTTTTTTAAGAATGTTTTTTCTATGGAAAAATATAAATTAAGAATGTCGTATTGGGACGGCGCACAGTGGCCGAACGTTGGCCAAAATTATTCACCGGTACGCGCGCTATGAGCACGCGCTCTTTTCGCAATTTTCGTGGAGTACTTTTACTCATGATTTTTCATACTAAATATAAAGCTATGAAGATGGCACAAACATCAAAATGCTCCCCAATTCTTCTACTTTCTCATGGTAATAAATTTATTTTAATCCCATTACCACAAAACTCTTTTATACTGCTTTAAAAATGAGCTGTTTTATGAAAATTTCAATCTGAACTTTAATAGGGGTTTTTCTCCCTTATCTGTCAATCGAACAATTTGCCACATATATCAATTTATTCTCCTTTTTATGTACTTTAACATGGTATTAATATTTTTCTAATAAGTTTTGTGCAGCTATCAATTATACCTTGTTATGTAACATATTTCATGCATTTATGGGTTGTTTTTATACTAATCAACACACATATTCTTTATGTCTTGTACATATTACATAAACTATACTTATTATCATAGTTAACACTTTCCTATAATACTAAAATATGTATGAACCTCACCATATTACTCCACTGAATCGTCTCTGTAACACCTTGTCTTCGTCAAAGTCGCTATCGGTGCCTCTATCAATATCTGTGCTTCGGTCGACTAGAATGATCGACTAGAATAGTCAGGACTGACTCCATTTTCAATTCTCCAGCTTATGCTAATAAATATAAACCATGAAAATAGGCTCGATGCGGGAATACACAATCATTGAAACTCAATTATTTACTTATGAATCCATTAGAAAAAAAATTTAAAACATATGTTAATCACTGTAATAAGTTTAGTTTATGAAATATGTGCAAGATATAAAGAGTACATGTGTTGATTTGCAAGAAAACAACCGTGTACATATATTATTGTATACCGAGTTGTATTTTATGTTACCTGAGTTTTGATTCTACAATTACATTTATTTTACACTTCCTCGATCTACTTATTTAAACCTTTTAACAGGTTATGGGCCCAGTAATCGAGTAATTAAGTGTAATTCAGAATACATTGATTTTGTTGAAACACGTGGTTTGATAACGTATACGTTCGTGAGTGTGTGCGTAAGTAAAAATGAGCGCGGGTACCGTTTTCCGAATTGAGTTACTCGGGAAAGACAATTATGATACGTGGCGGGTACAAATGGAAGCGTTGCTGATCAAGAACGATTCCTACGGATACGTTGACGGCGAGATTCGTAAACCTAAGGAAGGAACTACGGAAGAATCCAAAGCAGTCGTCGCCACGTGGGTACAACACGATGCCAAAGCCAAAGCAGACATCATTCTATCTATAAGTCCTCGAAAATTGCGAATAAAGCGCGCGCGGTCGTTCGCTACGAACGCGAATGTATTGCAATTTTCGATGTGTTTTTTACTCAATATTTTTCATACTAATTATGAAGCTATGAAGATGGCACAAACATCAAAATGTTCCCCAATTCTTCTACTTTCTCATAGTAACAAACTTATTTTAATCCCATTACCACAAAACTCTTTTATACTTCTTTTAAAATGAGCTGTTTTATGGAATTTTGAATCTGAACTTCAATAGGGGTTTTTCACCCTTATCCAGCAATCGAAAAATATGTCACATACATCAATTTATTCCCCATTTTATGTACTTTAACATGGTATTAATAGTTTTCTAATCAGTTTTGTGCAGCTATCGATTATACCTTGTTTTATAACATATTTCATGCATTTATCGGTTGTCTTCGTACAATTCAACACATATACTCTTTATATCTTGCACATATTTCATAAACTAGACTTATTACCGTGGTTAGTATGTTTTCTAAATTCGTTCTAATGGATTCATAAATAAATAATTGGGTATTTCTGCCAATTTATAGATTCTGAATGAAATTATTTCATGATTTCATGAATTATTTCAGTGATTATTTATTCCTGCAACGAACCTATTTTCATTATTTATATTTAATGGCATAAGCTGGAGAATTGAAAATGGAGTAAATCTAGACTATTCTTGTCGATCATTCTGATTGACCGAAGCACAGATATTGATAGAGACACTGCTAGCGACATCGACGAAGCCCAGGTGTTGCAGGGATGATTCAGTGAGGTAATATGGTGAGTTTCATAAATATTTTATTACTATAGTAAAGTGTGAACCATGATAATATGTATAGTTTATGTAATATGTGCAAGAGATAAAGTGTATGTGTGTTGATTTGTATGAAAACAACCGATAAATGCATGAAATATGTTATATTATAAGGTATAATCGATAGCTGCACAAAACTGAATAGAAAAATATTAACACTATATTAAAGAATTGGAGAGTATTTTGATGTTTGTTTCATCCACATAGCTTCATATTTAGTATGAAAAATCTTGCGCAAAATAACTCTTCGAAAATTACGAAAGGAGCGCGCGCTCGTAGCGACCGGACCCGTGAATAATTTTGGCCACCGTTTGGCCACTGAGCGGAGCAGAGATTGGTGATGTATCACTGACTGTCTTCGGCTGGTTAGCTGTTGGGGATGACTTCGACTGGCACAATATGAACTCACGAATGTTTTAACTTAGCGTATATTATTAATTGACAACAAAGCACAGTTAAAATTTTCGCAATTCGCAATTTTCGTGGAGTTCTTTTGCTCAAGATTTTTCATACTAAATATAAGACTATGAAGATGAAACAATCATGAGAATGCTCCTCAATTCTTCTACTTTCTCATGGTATCACATTCATTTCAATCCTCAAAAAGTTTCATAAATATTTTATTACTATAGTAAAGTGTTAACAATGATAATATGTATAGTTTATGTAATATGTGCAAGAGATAAAGTGTATGTGTGTTGATTTGTATGAAAACAACCGATAAATGCATGAAATATGTTATAAAACAAGGTATAATTGATAGCTGCACAAAACTGATTAGAAAAATATTTATACCATGTTAAAGTGCATAAAAAGGGGAATAAATTGATGTATGTGGCGTATTGTTCGATTGACGGATGAGGGTGAAAAAACCCTATTAAAGTTCAAATTGAAATTTTCATAAAACAGCTCACTTTAAAAGCAGTATACAAGAGTTTAATCGTAATGGGATTGAAATAAGTTTGATACTCTGAGAAAGTAAAAGAATTGAGGAGTATTTTGATGTTTGTTTCATCTACATAGCTTCATATTTAGTATGAAAAAACTTGCGCAAAATAACTCCTCGAAAATTACGAAAGGAGCGCGCGCTCGTATCGACCGGACCGACGAATACTTTTGGCCATCGTTTGGCCACTGACCGGAGCAGAGATTGGTGATGTATTACTGACTGTCTTCGCCTGGCTAGCTGTTGGAGATGACTTCGGCTGGCTAGCTGTTGGAGATGACTTCGGCTGGCACAATATGAACTCACGAATGTTTTAACTTAGCGTATATTAATTGACAGCAAAGCATAGTTAAAATTTTCGCAATTCGCAATTTTCGTGGAGTTCTTTTGCTTCAAGATTTTTTACTTTCTCATGGTATCACTCTTATTTCAATCCTCAAAAAGTTTCATAAATATTTTATTACTATAGTAAAGTGTTAACAATGATAATATGTATAGTTTATGTAATATGTGCAAGAGATAAAGTGTATGTGAGTTGATTTGTATGAAAATAACCGATAAATGCGTGAAATATGTTATAAAACAAGGTATAATCGATAGCTGCACAAAACTGATTAAAAAAATATTAATACCATGTTAAAGTGCATAAAAAGGGGAATAAATTGATATATATATGGCATATTGTACGATTGACGGATAAGGGTGAAAAACTCCTATTAAATGTCAGATTGAAATTTTCATAAAACAGCTCATTTTAAAAGCAGTATACAAGAGTTTAATTGTAATGGGATTGAAATAAGTTTGATACCATGAGAAAGTAGAAGAATTGGGGAGTATTTTGATGTTTGTTTCATCTTCATAGCTTCATATTTGGAAAAATCTTGCGCAAAATAACTCCTCGAAAATTACGAAAGGAGCGCGCGCTCGTATCGACCGGACCGGCAAATAATTTTGGCCACCGTTTGGCCACTGAGCGGAGCAGAGATTGGTGATGTATTACTGACTGTCTTCGCCTGGCTAGCTGTTGGGGATGACTTCGGCTGGCACAATATGAACTCACGAATGTTTTAACTTAGCTTAATATACGCTAAGTTAAAACATGCGTGAGTTGACAGCAAAGTATAGTTAAAATTGTTTACTAAAGATATTAATAAAAATTAAATGTAATATAGCGTGAATGAGATTTTCATTAGGTTTTAATTAACGAGCAATTGGACTCACAATCACTGATGTTAATTATTATTAAATTTTTCACTTGGTTGCAGTGTTATGCTGTTTCACCGATTGTCAGTAAAATAACATGTTAAAAACAGATACTCGTGATACAAATATATTATATGGAAAAGCTAATTAATACAATTTTATCGTTAATTAATTCAATTAATTTAGTTTTCTCATTTTCAATTTTATTTTTCAAAGCTGACAATAAATGATTTGCACAGATTTATTTCAACATTTGTTCGAAGTTATTATAATTTATCCACTGGGATAATAATAAATGCTAATTGATTATATCTGTAAGTGGGAAGAACAAAGGTATGGATGCTGGCATATGCTAATGATATGGTTGTGCTGGCGAAAGGAATAACTAACTCTACTCTACTTACCCTAGTGCACCTTAGAAAATTACACTAAATTCGAAATTTCACTATCAATGCTACGAAATGTGGTATTCTGGAAGTTTTCGTCTATTTATTAATTAGTCTATTAGCACTTACCCTACTGCACCTTAGAAATTTACAAAACGTTCTGAATTCTAACCTAAACTCGTAAAAATAAGAAACTCCTAGCAACTATAAATTCATAATTAACGAAACTCTACTTACCCCAGTGCACCTTAGAAAATTACACTAAATTCGAAATTTCACTATTAATGCTACGAAATGTGGCATTCTGGAAGTTTTCGTCTATTTATTAATTAGTTTATTAGCACTTACCCCACTGCACCTTAGAACATTTCGTAAAAATCTCAATTCTAACAGAAATATTGATAATGCAAATATTTCCAGTAGATTTTGCGAATTCATTAATTTGTCTAATGTCACATACCTAACTTCATCTTAAAAAAAAATTCGAAGTGTACTTACTTCTAACCTAACCTTGTTTAAACATAGGACCATAGCGGATTTCTATTAATTATTAATTGATGTAACATTACTTACTCGGCTACACCTTAGAACATTTCTCTTTATTTATTATTCCAGTATAAATTAATTAAGCTGACATGACTTATCCAACTGCCCCTTAGAAAATTGTCGGAATCTTCTTAATTCTACAAGAATTTCTATAAATTATAAATAAATTATATATAAATTATAAATTTCTATAAATTATTAATTAACCTAACGTTACTTACCCTACTGCACCTTAGAAAACTTCACTAAGGCCACTTATTCCACTATAAAACCAAACAAACAGAATACTTCTGGAATGTCTCGTCTAGTTATTGGTTTGTCTACTATCACTTACCCCCCTTCACCTTAGAAATTTCAGAATATTCTTATATCTACACTAAATTAAGAAGTTTTTTTCATATATTTTGAAACAAAATTAATGAAACACAATTAGCTACACTACTCTTTTTCACATTTTTTCCCCTTCAACACCTTACAAACTATTTTAACAAACCTTTAACTAAAAAATATATGATTTATTAATAAAGCTAATATTCTCAGCAAATTTCTATGAATTATTAATTACCTTAATGTTACTTACCCTACTGCACCTTAGAAAACTTCACTATAGCCGTAATTCCACAAAAATAACCAAATAAACAGAATACATCTGGAAAGTTTTGTCTAGTTATTGGTTAGTCTACTATTACTTACCCTCCTGCACCTTAGAAATTTCCAAAATATTCTTAAATATTCTCTTAATTGTGAAGTTTTTCGTAAATGTTGCAACAAAATTAATGAAACACCATTAGCTACACTACTCTTTTTCACATTTTTCCCCTTCAACACCTTACAAACTATTTTAACAAACCATAAATTAAAAAATATATAATTTATTTATAAAGCTAATATTCTCAGCAAATGTCTATAAATTATTAATTAATATAACGTTACTTACCCTACTGCACCTTAGAAAACATCACTATAGCTGCAATTCCACTATAAAACCAAATAAACAGAATACTTCTGGAAAGTTTCGTCTAGTTATTGGTTAATCTACTATCACTTACCCCCCTGCACCTTAGAAATTTCAGAATATTCTTATATCTACACTAAATTAAGAAATTTTTCATAAATTTTGCAACAAAATTAATGAAAGACAATTAGCTACACTACTCTTCATCACATTTTCCCCTTTCAACACTTTACAAACTATTTTAACAAACCATAAACTAAAAAATATATATAATTTATTAATAAAGCTTATATTCTCAGTAAATTTCTATGAATTATTAATTAACCTAACGTTACTTACCCTACTGCACCTTAGAAAACTTAACTAAGGCCACTTATTCCACTATAAAACCAAATAAACAGAATACTTCTGGAATGTATCGTCTAGTTATTGGTTTGTCTACTATCACTTACCCCCCTACACCTTAGAAATTTTCAGAATATTCTTATATCTACACTAAATTAAGAAGTTTTTTTCATATATTTTAAAACAAAATTAATGAAACACAATTAGCTACACTACTTTTTTCACATATTTCCCCTTCAACACCTTACAAACTATTTTAACAAACCATAAACTAAAAAATATATAATTTATTAATAAAGCTTATATTCTCAGTAAATTTCTATGAATTATTAATTACTCTAATGTTATTTACCCTACTGCACCTTAGAAAACTTCACTATAGCTGCAATTCCACTATAAAACCAAATAAACAGAATACTTCTGGAAAGTTTCGTCTAGTTATTGGTTAATCTACCATTACTTACCCCCCTGCATCTTAGAAATTTCCACAGTATTCTTAAATATTCTCTTAATTGTTAAGTTTTTCTTAAATTTTGCAACAAAATTAATGAAACACAATTAGCCACACTACTCTTCTTTACATTTCCCCTTTCAACACTACAAACTATTTTAACAAACCATACACTAAAAAATATATAATTTATTAATAAAGCTTATATTCTCAGCAAATTTCTATGAATTATTAATTACCTTAATATTACTTACCCTACTGCACCTTAAAAAACGTCACTATAGCCGTAATTCCACAAAAATAACCAAATAAATAGAATACTTCTGGAAAGTTTCGACTAGTTATTGGTTAATCTACTATCACTTACCCCCCTACACCTTAGAAATTTTCAGAATATTCTTATATCTACACTAAATTAAGAAATTTTTCATAAATTTTGCAACAAAATTAATGAAAGACAATTAGCTACACTACTCTTCATCACATTTTCCCCTTTCAACACTTTACAAACTATTTTAACAAACCATAAACTAAAAAATATATATAATTTATTAATAAAGCTTATATTCTCAGTAAATTTCTATGAATTATTAATTAACCTAACGTTACTTGCCCTACTGCACCTTAGAAAACTTCACTATAGCCGTAATTCCACAAAAATAACCAAATAAACAGAATACTTCTGGAAGTTAGCTACCCAACTCTTCTTCAGATTTCCCCTTTCAACACTTTACAAACTATTTTAACAAACGTTTAACTAAAAAATATATAATTTATTAATAAAGCTAATATTCTCAGAAAATTTCTATGAATTATTAATTATCATAACGTTACTTACCCTACTGCACCTTAGAAAACTTCACTATAGCCGTAATTCCACTAAAAAATAAATAAACAGAATACTTCTGGAAAGTTTCGTCTAGTTATTGGTTAGTCTACTATAACTCACCCCCCTGCACCTTAGAAATTTCCACAATATTCTTAAATATTTTCTTAATTGTGAAGTTTTTCGTAAATTTTGCAACAAAATTAATGAAACACAATTAGCTACACTATTCTCCCGCACATTTTCCTCTTTCAACACCTTACAAACTATTTTAACAAACCTTAAACTAAAAAATATATAATCAAACAAATTAAAACTGCAATAAATCCAAGATTGTCGAGGATATATAGCCGACGTCTGGGGGTGGCACCTTCCTGCCTTCCAGCCACCCTTCGCAACCAGTACATGTATGTTTCGCTACCGCCGACGCGCACGTTGGGGTTGCGGCGCGCGAGAACTAACAACACCGTCCATCGGGGGGTGGGAGAGCGTGTTGTATAAAACCGGCAGCGGCGTGCGACGCGGTGCGCACACACCACGCGAAGAACCGCCAACGTCGTTGCCGCCAGCCGAAACGTACGCCACTTCTGCCGCCGTCGGTGCACGCGAACCACTACGCTCGCAAAACGCCAAACGCCCTTTGAGCGCAATCATCCCCGACTTTCGGCGCGTCGCTTCTTCGGCAGGCCGAAGAAGGGAAATATACGCAGCGCAACGCAACTTGTTGCTAGTTGCATTACGGTGTCACTAAGCAGCGAGCAGCGAGCAGCAACAGCTGAAGAGGAGAAGAAGCGAGCAAAGTTTCCGGTTTTCGACGTACACGAGGGGACACTGATTAACTTTGGTAAGTCGAACTTGAGTTTATTAAATGTTTCTCTGCTGATTGTGAATGTGAGTACGAGGGCTAGTGACATTCAAGAGTTTAAATTAGATTTTTGCAATGTTATCTTAGAGAAAAACTGCCGGAAAAGTTCGTTTGGGTCTATTTCAAGTTTTCGTCTGATAGAAATCGCAATATTATGAGTTGTACCGATTTTTTTTAAATGAAATTTGAATGAAATTGGGATTTTGGACTTTTCTACATGTTCAATAGTTTACTATTCCTTCATTATTTGAGAGTTTTTTTGGGAGTTTATTAGATATTATCATATTTCCCATAGAAAAACTGTAGAAACGATTTTTAAGTATAGTTAACAATTTTAACGACAAAAATGAAGTAAAAATGTATGTTAAATGTTATTACTTGTACTAATAATACTGATAGGATTAAAAATTGTATGATTTTGCGGTTTACCCATTTATACTTGTGCGTTTAAAGCCTTTGAAAGCAAACAATTGTTAAAATTACTTCAACAAGAAATGTTATGAGTTGTAAAAATTAATTTTGCATCAAAAATATGTCAATTGGGATTTTAAATTATATTTTTGCAATGCAATCTTATAGAAAAACTCCCGGAAAAGTTCGTTTGGGTCTATTTAAAATTATCGAGAGATAGAAAAAGTCAAAATTTATTGCTTTATCGCAATGTTCTGACTGCTACGGATTAATGTTTAAAGAAAAGTATATAAATTGGTATTTTGGATATTTACACATGTTCAATAGTTTATTATATTTTCATTATTTGAGAGTTTTTAGGGGTTTATTAGATATTACCGTAATTTCCATAGAAAAACTATAGAAACGATTTTTAAGTATAGTTAAAAGTTTTAACGACAAAAATAAAGTAAAAAATGTATGTTAAATGTTGTTACTTGTACTAATAATACTGATAGGATTAAAAATTGTATAATTTTGCGGTTTACACTTTTATACACATTTAATTTATTAATAAACGGCAGAAAAGATGCGTTACTTGTGCGTTTAAAGCCTTTGAAAGCAAAGAAATGTTAAAATTCCCTCAACAAGAAATGTTATGAGTTGTAAAAATTAATTTTGCATCAAAAATATGTCATTTGGGATTTTTAATTAGATTTTTGCAATGCAATCTAATAAAAAATTACCGGTCAAGTTCTTATGGGTCTATTTAAAATTATCGAGAGATAGAAAAATTTAAAATTCATTGCTTTATCGCAATGTTCTGCGTGTTACGGATTAATGTTTAAAGAAAAGTATATAAATTGGTATTTTGGATATTTATACATGTTCAATAGTATTTTATATCTTCATTATTTGAGAGTTTTCTAGGAGTTTATTAGATATTGTCATATTTTCCATTGAAAAACTAAAGCCTTTTAAGTATAGTTAACAGTTTTAACGACAAAAATGAACTAAAAATGTTGTTACTTGTACGAATATTGTATAATTTTGCGGTTTACACTTTTATACACATTTAATTTATTAATAAACGGCAGAAAAGATGCGTTACTTGTGCGTTTAAAGCCTTTGAAAGCAAAGAAATGTTAAAATTCCCTCAACAAGAAATGTTATGAGTTGTAAAAATTAATTTTGCATCAAAAATATGTCATTTGGGATTTTTAATTAGATTTTTGCAATGTAATCTTATAGATAAATTACCGGAAAAGTTCGTTTGGGTCTATTTAAAGTTTTCGTCAGATAGAAAAAGTTAAAATTCATAGCTTTATCGCAATGTTATGAGTTGTACCGATTTTTTAAATGAAAATTGAATAAATTGGGATTTTGGACATTTATACATGTTCAATAGTTTATTATATCTTTAGTATTAGAGATTTTTTCTAGGAGTTTATTAGATATTATAATATTTTCCCTAGAAAAACTATAGAAACGATTTTTAAGTATAGTTAACAGTTTTAACGACAAAATTGAAGTAAAAAATGTATGTTAAATGTTGTTACTTGTAGTAATAATACTAATACACGTTTAATTTATTAGTATATTATCATTTCTGAGTGAAGTTATAAGATTCTTACAGTTTTGAAAACTTTCACAGAAATAAACTGCAGAAAAAGTTCTTTATTTTTGTGTTTAAAGCTTTTGAAAGCAAGAAAATGTTAAAATTCCTTCAACAAGAAGTGTTATGAGTTGTAGAAATTAATTTTGAAGGAAAAATGTGTCTAAAATCTACCGGAAAAGAACTTTTGGGTCTATTTAAAGTTTTTGTAAGACAGAAAAAGTTAAAATTCATGGCTTTATCGCAATGTTCTGAGTGCCACGGATTAATTTTTAAAGAAAATTGTATAAATTGGTATTTTGGACATTTATTCATGTTCAATAGTTTATTATATCTTCATTACTTGGGTGATTCCTAAGTGCTTATTAGATATTACGATCTTGTCCATGTGGACACGATTTTTACGAGAATTTAATAGTTTTGGCAAACAAAATAAGACTAATATTACGCATTAAAAATGTTGTGAGTTATATATAGTACTTTTTGGATCAAAAATTATATGTTTTTGCTAGTTACACATTTATACACGTTTAATTTATTAGTATATTATCATTTCTGAGTGAAGTTATAAGATTCTTACAGTTTTGAAAACTTTCACAGAAATAAACTGCAGAAAAAGTTCTTTATTTTTGTGTTTAAAGCTTTTGAAAGCAAGAAAATGTTAAAATTCCTTCAACAAGAAGTGTTATGAGTTGTAGAAATTAATTTTGAAGGAAAAATGTGTCTAAAATCTACCGGAAAAGAACTTTTGGGTCTATTTAAAGTTTTTGTAAGACAGAAAAAGTTAAAATTCATGGCTTTATCGCAATGTTCTGAGTGCCACGGATTAATTTTTAAAGAAAATTGTATAAATTGGTATTTTGGACATTTATTCATGTTCAATAGTTTATTATATCTTCATTACTTGGGTGATTCCTAAGTGCTTATTAGATATTACGATCTTGTCCATGTGGACACGATTTTTACGAGAATTTAATAGTTTTGGCAAACAAAATAAGACTAATATTACGCATTAAAAATGTTGTGAGTTATATATAGTACTTTTTGGATCAAAAATTATATGTTTTTGCTAGTTACACATTTATACACGTTTAATTTATAAGTAGATTCTGATTTCTGAGTGAATTTATAAAATTCTTACAGTTTCGTAAGATTCGTAAACTTGATGTTTTTTCAACAAAATGACTTAAAATTTTCAAGAAAATGAAATATAATGAAGTAAAGCTTGATAAGTTACACAATTACTTTATAATCGTTGCAGCGAAACCTATAAAGTTGAAATAAACTTGAACTTTGTGAACATTTAGCTCACAAACTGTGTCAAATTTATGTCGTTCAATTTTACTACCGAAAACGTTACGAGTTGCCCCGTCTGTTCGAAGACTTTGTCAATTAAGCAATTATTGCTCTTTCATGGCATAGCCATTCATAAATATGGAATGAAACTCATTTTGCCAAAAAAAGTGTATTTATTTCCACGCAATTTCACGTACGATTCTTAGTATATTTCAACTAAATTTCAACTATCTAAACAAGGCCTGGGTTTGCGGGTAGCACCAGAAAAAACTGAGCTGCTGTATGTGACTGGGCATCGGAAAGTCCCAACAACTCCTCTACT
>JAODAC010033044.1:0-14099 GCA_027575185.1 Mimaenictus wilsoni
CACGGCTGGGCATCTCGCTCACCTTTCCCTCCAAATGTATTCGTGGCTGCCTATGTGAGTTACAAATCCGCGTAACACTAGTTTAATGAATTTGACACCAAATAATTCTTATAATTTTACCAAGTTTAGATTATAAAATGGAAACAATTAAAAAAACGAGAAAAACTGCCCAAAACTCCAGCTAAAAAAATTGAATTATCATGTCTTTTAATATGATTATAACCGATTGTTTTGTTCGTTATAAAAATGAATATAATTAACATGAAAATTAAATGTATTTATTAATACAAAATAAGGTTATTATAAGAAGATAAGGTTATAAGACATAACCTACTACTCCTTAACCTAACTATCCAAATTATTGTCATCTTCAGAGGATATTTCATTGGCATCCTTTCCTTCTTCATTTTCAGCAGCTTCTTTATCTTCTTTGTAGCCTTTACAACTCTTTGCCACATGAGATCTCAAAGCATGTTTCTGAGTAAATCTCCGCCCACAAAATTTGCACTGAATCGGTTTAACCTTAGCATGTACCACCATATGTTGCCTGAGTAACTGTTCCAACCTAAACGTTTTAGCACAGACTGGACACATAAAAGGTTTTTCGCCCGTGTGTATCGTAAGATGTCTTTTATGTTGCTGTTTACATCGAAATCTACTACCACAAGTCCTAGAAAATAAATGTAAACATTAGAAAAACGATAAACAACTGTAGAACATTTTAAATATAGCAAAAAAATGTAATAACTTACTCGCAAACATAAGGTCTTTTATTCGTATGTCGTAGAATATGATTGTCTAATGTCAATTTCGTTCGAACACACATCCCACAGAAGGAACATAAATATTTAGCAGTCTCATGAGATTCCTTGTGCTTTATCAGGCCAAATTCAGTGCTAGAAGCAACACAGGTTACTGTACAATAAATATATTTTGGTAATATTTACTTACTCGTATGCTTTTTGACAAATTTTGCATTCGAAAGGTGCAATATGTGTTTTATAATGTGCTACTTTATTGCGGCGAATATACGTTTCATCACACACTTTGCATTCGACTTTTTCATTATTCTTTGTAAAATAATCACTTAATCTGAAACAATGATTGAAATATTTGTCCAAGAACCGTATACTCTTACTCTTACAATTCATCTACGGAGGGTTTGTCTAAACGTCTGAAATATTCCTGCTCAAAGTCTGATAACGAATCAGTAGAATTATCGTCATCTTTCTTCGAATTTTCATTCGCAACAAATTCATGCTTCTCATTAGATTCTTGACTTTCAATAAATTCTGGATTAGCAGAATGAGAATCTTGGCTTGTTAGGTCAATTGGATCGAAGTCTATAGCAAAAATAGGCGCCTTCTTTGCTTCTTCTAAATATATTCGTAGTTTCTCTGCCGAATTGTTGCACATACTTTGAAAATTCATAGATAGTTGAGCTGCTTGATAACAAACGACGCAAACACTTTCTGGAATATCCTTAATATTTAATTGGTTGAACTAAAACGACTTTGATTAGTACAAGTATTTTTGGGAGGACAAACCTACGTTTGATATAGATTGTATAAATTGATATAATGTTGTTTTTGGTGTTGTGTCTTTTTGAATGCTTTCATTTATTGACACACGCTTGGAAATAAAGAATTTCTCGTCGCATAGAAAACAACGGGTATCATCCAATTTGGACATTGCTTCAAATTTTATAGATTTTGTTAGGCACTATTAGGAATAGTTATTAAATTGAAAACAGAACGATAAATTGAGACTGAACTGCTGGGTTCATGGGGGCTTGACTCGCCGTAAAACTTTTGGTCGTCAGTGGGGAAGGATAAATGTGTGCAGAAATGCCGCAAGTGGCAGCACCATCGCTACTGGTCAACTCCACTATCTCGTTACAATTTGTTAGCTACTGTCACAGCATGGGAGACAGTAGAGAACTTACTTCAATAGCAGTGCCATCTGTGTTTCAATGATACCACGCATGCGTTGGATGCTGAGTTAAGTGGGAGATATGCTGGAAAGATATATAAGTAATGCAACATTCACGGGCGGGCAGGGTGAGAAACAGTTTTTGGCTAAACACAGATGGCCCTGCTTTTGACGTATGTGCTCTACTACCTCCGATGATGTGAGCGTAGCTAAAAACTGTCTCTCTTACAAACATATGATTACACACTTACACAATGTTATCACTGTGAGAACAGCCACAAAACTGTTTCGCACCCTGCCCATTCGTGCTTGTTACATTACTTATATACTATTCCAACTGTTCTCCCACTCAACTCAGCATCCAACTCATACGCGATATCATTGAAATACAGATGGCGCTGCTATTGACGTTGGTTCTCTACTGTCTCCCCTGTTGTGGAAGTAGCTAAAAAACAGTGTCCCACCCTGCCCGTCCGCGCTTATTTCATTACATATCTACTTTCCCAACAGTTCTCTCACTTAACTCAGCAGCCTTCGCATGCGTGATCACATTGAAACACTGCTATTGGCGTATGTTCTCTACTACCTCTATTAGGGTAACTAACAAACTTCAACTAACAGACTTAGGGTAAAAATGTCTTGAATTGTCCTAAATGGAGCTGCAGAGGACTTGAAAGTATTTTGTTTGTCACTCTTAAAACATTCAAGTTTTATACATATCAATTTTAATATTTTATTTTAAACATACGCATTGTGTTTTCTTTTGATTTTTATTTATATTAATAAATATGAAACTACTGTTGTCACGATTGCATAACTTCGAAATTAGTTTTCTGAAACAACGCAAGCGGCGTTGCTTATAATATAAACAAACCCATTAGAGTGGGACATCTTATAGTGTTTGTTTGTTTGTAATTTTCAGGTTATGCTTGTTACAAACTTTAGACTATATCATATATGCTTTAGACCTTTAGAAGAGTTTCAAACATATGGTTAGTCTATGGTTTCAAATAAGCTTTAAAAACCAGGTTTGTAGGAATAGACTGATTCATTTTTTGTGTACAATTATTTTATTCTATGGAGTGCCGTTATAATAAACAGTTTATTTATCATAAAAAATAGCAGTAAAAAATAGGCGATGTAAATAGCGATGTTGAGCGCTCAAAGGCAGAGACTCAGATTATATATAATCTGTGCAGATGTATAGAATATGGACAGAGAACTAAGCATAGACATATCATATCTGAAACAAAAAATAAGCCGTAGATCTGTGAACCAAGACTTCCGTGATCTGTGCATGGAATAATAGAAACAGATGCGGTTTTGGAAGAGGTGCAGTGTTGAAACTGAGAGAATGTACAGTGGAAAAGAAATCTAGGAGAAACACAAATTAATACATACTAAAGGGTGGCATGGGCGCCGCCACAATTCCTTATATGTGCCTAATATTTTATGCAAATAAATAATTTATAGTATTACAAAATATGTTATAATTATATAGGAAAAGTTTTATTTTTATAGAATGTTATACATATATTAACGAGTCATTAGTGTTGCTTAGCAACGAAAAGTGTTACAATTATTAAACTGAACATTACTTAATAAAAAAGGCAGATATTTTGCAATCCAAAACTTGTTTCAAGAAATGACTGACTGATTAAATATTGTCATTATCATCATTATTCCTAAATCCTTGACAACTTTTCGCCTGATGCGATTTCAGTGCATGTCGTTGCGTAAATCGCTTCCCACAGAACGTACACTCGATAGGCTTAATCTTCGCATGGGTTACCATGTGCTGTTTAAGTAACTGCATCAATCTGAACGTCTTTGGGCACTCTTGACAAGCGTAAGGTTTTGCATCAGAGTGAACACTCACATGTCTCTGGCGTAGGATTTTACTTCGAAATTGTCTACCGCAGATACTAAAAATAATAATAAATAATAATAATATCAATAATCTAATGTGAAACGTTATAGTTAAGTATAGTTTAAGTTACTATTTTTGAAGTTAGTGATTTTCGATAGTTTCTTTAAAGTTACTTACTCGCAAGCGAAAGGTAATTCATTCGTATGTTGGTAGGAATGCGTCTGTAAAGTTTTCTGAGTTCGGAAAGCAACTCCACAAACTGTGCAGAGAAATGGTCGAGCACCGGTGTGTGTAATCATATGTGTAGCTAATGATCCATTTTTCCTGTTATAGAATATTTTGTTATTAAACTGTAAGGATTCTTCTGTCATTTTATTTCTGTTTATTATACGCACCTGAAAGCTTTAGGACACAATTTGCACTGGTATGGTTTCTCGCCAGTATGTGCTCTTGAATGTATAACCATATAACCACGACTGTAGATTTTATTGCACACGTTACATCGAACTTTTTCAGTCTGATATTTGTTTCGCCTCTCACGTTTTCTATAAGCAGAAAATGATATGACCACAGTGCTAGTAAACTAACTTTTGAAACTTTAACCCAATTTATATAATTACCTAATTTCTTCTGGGGTAGGATTATCCAAATCTTTAGTTTCTTTCTCAAAATATTCCGTCCCTCCTTCTTCGTCTTCTGACAAAGACTCATCATTCGACATTTCCTTGGCTTCACCTGTATCAATGTATTCTTCTTTTAATTGCAATTCTGACCTATTACCATCAGCGTCATCTTCATCACTCTCCTCATTTTCCTCTCTGACACTATCCATTCTCTCATCACCCTTCTGCACTTTAACATTAGATTTATCATCAAGATATACGCAATACTCTTCACTATTTTCATGATCAGACTCATTCTCAAAATTTATAACAACTTCTTCCTTAACTATATGCTCAACATGGGAGATTAGTTTCTCAGCAGATTTGTTACAAAGAATTTGGAAATCAAGCATTTGCTCTGCAATTTGGAAGCATTTCTTACAAGAATTCTGTGGAACATTGGCTATGTCTACCTGATTAAACTAAAACATAGTTATTTAGTACAATACTTTCGTAATTCCCTCAAAACTATGTAAATTTACGTTAGATATTGTCTGTAAGAACTGGTAAAATGTATAATCTTGATTTAAGCTTGATATTCGATGGTTTATATCTACTGCTTTCGAAAACTTCATCTTTTTATTGCAAATTATACAGTGGGAATTATCCACATCACTCATGGTTGCTTTAAACGGTGATAGTCATTTATCAAAAGGAGAATTTTACTTTAAAATCTTTTCTAACAATTAGTTTCGAAGTTTTGTAGATGCACTTTGAGGTTACGTTTGGACATCTACATAATTTTAGTAATTCTATATTGATTTTTCTGTAAAAACTAGAATGTAATACTCATTACTATTTCTTTTGAGTTTATTTATTATTTGATTTTAATATAGAAGTACTTAAAACGTTATAATTTTCGTAAAGATTTCAATCAATTAAAAAAATGATGATCACTATCATTTCTGCCCCTTACAATCTTTTTTTTTTTTAATTAATCCTGGGCGGTCAACGCCACTAGCACTGCGACCAACTTGCGATCTATTGTGCATGGACCAATACTATGGGTCAATAACGGAGATAACCTTTGAAAAGGCTAGAATTTCCTTGACCGATTTCCCCTTGAATTCATCGAGACTTAGTTGCTCGCTACCTAGCAAAGAAAGTCTTTCAGGTGCTAGGGATGCACAAGTGCAGAGTAGGGGCTCGGTCGTTTCTACCTTCGATTTACGTAGTCTTGTTAGGTCGTCTTTGCCAATATTGGCTAGGTGGTACAACACCTCGGCATGACCTGTCAGTAGGCTTTCTTAATTTCTTGGGCTCTGTTGTGTGATACATCAAGCACCCTTTCGGCTTCCTAGGACCCTCTTCGTCCGTCCAGGCGGTCTCGCGATTGGCACGATACCAATTCTTGATCCATTCCTTCACTGTGGACTTTGATAATCCACAGGTTGGTTCAGGGCCATGGAAGGTGATTTCTGCTGCCATCTTAGCTAGCATATCCGCCTTAGTATTGCCTGCAATACCTTGGTTTGCAGGGACCCACTGTATTGTGAGTTTATTGATGATGATCTCAGAGCATGGCGTTGTGTAAATTGTTTCCGACAAATGCAGTGTTGTTGCAATCTGAAGCCCGCCCTTTTTTACAGGAAAAAGGCTTGACAAGAGAGTGTATAGTTACATGTCTACCATGTTGGACTTCGAAATCGGTTTAACTGCTTGAACAGGCTTCAGAATCAAAATAATGTCTTTGTGTATCATCAATTATACTAACTAACCGATTAACTATACTAGTTCACCGATTGAATGCAATATCGTTCAATTGCACAAGTTAGCCGCGATGAAATACTATAGTTAACTGATTAAATACAATAAATAGACTCAATTAATTCTAAATAAATGTATAGAACGTCATTTTTTATACATTTCTATTTCTTGCATAAAACACTTGTCGCCACAGGGTTAACACAAAACTGATAGTAACGTATATAAAATTAACAATAATTTATCACCAATACTTCACACCTTCTTTCCTCTACCTTCGGTTATGGAATAGACTTATTTGTGTTTGTTGACGTAGAAAATGCTAAAGTGTTCTAATACAAAAAATACCTAAGTGCGTCGCGCGCCGCGCCCGGCACTGGAGACGTGTGTCCTACTTGGAGGGCTCGATAGTCTCCCCTCCGCGGATTTGCCCCCAGCCGATGAGTCGCCAATGCTTCTCAACGCGCCGACTGAGCGCGATCTTCTCGCCTACCTCCGTGCACACGGGATTCGTGAGCGCAATCTTCACCAAATCGGCGCGTGTGGCGAGCACTTTACCGCCGGTACTCAGCGAGCCAATGTTCACCAGCAGCACCTCGTTCTTGCTGAGCTTCTGCACCTTGGCGGCCTTCTTATCGCCCTCGATACGCACGCCGAGCAGTCGCTTCAGCAGGTAGTAGCTCACCTCCAGCTCGATGAAGATGTTCGGTAGGGCACCGACGGCGCCGAGAACCTGACCGACGAGACGATCGGCTCGACAGAGCGTCGGCTCGATTTTCGTGCCAACGCCAATCAATCCGCCGGGCACGGCGAACTGCAACTCGTTCTGCTCGGTGTACAGCGACACGATACGTGAGAAAATCGGTCGACATGTTAGTTTTCCTTCGGAGTCTTTGCTGACTAATCCAGGACGCACCTGAAAAAAAATCAGATATTCTTTGAGGTTAAGTAAAGCCTTTGAGCGGAATTATTGGCAGGTTATTGAAGTTAAAGAATTGAGAGGTTAGATGTTTTAGAAATTGGAGGTTAATGAAATGAGATGTCACGAAATTGAGAGGTTAGAAAAAGTGAAGGAGTAATTAAAAGAGTACATTACCTCAATCTCCTGGCCGACTTTCAATACACCTCTCAAAATACTCCCACCAGCGACACCACCCTTCAGATCGTTGACCTCACAACCCGGCTTGTTCACGTCGAACGAGCGAATCACAATCAGGCGTGGCTCAGACGTAAAGTCCCTCATAGGTACGGGAATCTTCTTCGTAATATACTCGCAGAGCACCTCAATATTATACTTCAGCTGCGCTGAAATTGGTATAATCGGCGCTCCTTCCGCGACCGTACCCTGAACAAACTTGACGATCTGCTCCTGCTGCTCCTTCGCCTGCAGCTCTTTCACCAAATCGATCTTGTTCTGCAGGATGACGATGTGCTTGAGCTTCATAATTTCTATAGCGGCAAGATGCTCACTAGTTTGCGGTTGAGGGCATGGTTCATTACCTACAACAAATTCACAATATCAAGACTTAGAAAACATTTCACAAAAAGATAACTAGTGATTAACGCAGGCTTGGAACCCTTGTGGTTATGAATTTCACAATTTAGTTTTACCATTTAGCCTAGCTTCGTGGTTCCGTCGGACTTAAATCCTTTTAACCGCGCTCAGCAAGGGTTTGTTCAAAACTACTTACCAGCAATCAAAAGTAATGCCGCATCCATCACAGCGGCACCGTTCAACATCGTCGCCATAAGAATGTCGTGACCAGGACAGTCGACAAAACTCACATGACGCACGAGCTGGAAACGTCCGGAGCACGCAGCTCGGAGACACGGAAACGAATCGTCTTTGGAGGATCCACCCGAGATATAACTCGCCGGTCTTGGGCACTTTTCATTGTCGCATTTGTAAATTTTTGCGTTGGCGTAACCTGAAACGAATTTTCATTTTAAAAAATCATTTTACAAAAATAATAAATATTCCCTATACACACCACAATTTTTTCCATCAAAACATAATTTTCCCAAAAACAATATTCTCAAGAAATTTAAGATTCCAAAACTTCAGGTAAAATACATTTATTTACGTAATTGTACTTGTAGATATTTGTAATACATAAACATAAAATAGTAGAATCGCTAAAATTCCGATAAAACTTTGTTCGGCACATGCGCTCAACAATTGGCAGTCATTTATACACAGTATAAGGGTAATTCTTACAAAAAACGTTAAAATACTAGTAAACGACTTGCAATAATGTATAAAAAATAGTTTGAACATAAAAAATCTCTAAAAGGGCTATTTTAACAATAACACTGTAAGCATTTCAATAACGAGATGCATTTAGCGAGGGGAACATCTAAAGACATTTCACCCATTTCCAAGCAGACATGTTTGATGGCAAGTTACACGTTTTTAGAGGCGTCTGTGCATTGGCAAAGTGAAATAAATGTCCATGTTTTCACTAAAATGAAAGAAAAAGAACTATAAAAAGTAAGATATTTCATAAAAAATAAATTTAAAACAAATAACGTCTGCAATTGTCAGCGTTGCATCGACACAATGCCTTGTTGGGGAGTTTAGTCTTGTTTTCGGGCGATGCCACTGGCGAATGCTTCACACTCCCACCACCATTATCACACATATAATCAAACGTCAACTCCTCATTCTTCTTGATATCCCTTAGTGCAAATAATGCCAAATTGGGCAGGTTGCGATCCACGCAGTTAATCCACACAGCCCACACTCCGATATTAGGATCGCAGGAGTGGTTTATAAAATGCGAAACATTGCCATACTGTGCAGCGTCCACAGTGTAGAGATTATCCTTCGAATCAAAGTCGAGATCAAACAGATAAGTCATGCCGTCTTTATCGTAAATCTTCCCTCTGGCTTCGGCCTCGTCGTGTGTAATAACTTCGCCGACATACTGGCAAACAAACTCACCTTTGGGGATCGGTTGCAGGGTTTTTACGCCCCAGCCGCATTCATTCGATGTCCGGAATATGGCTAGACGTACTTGTGTTCCACACTGAACGACACGATTTCGACACGAAGGCGGACAACGACACGAATTATTACATTCGTAAATCGGAAAGCCTTGAGGTATACGCACGCGTTTAAACTTCGAGTAGTTCACCTGGCTATTCTCACGCCTCCCACAGCAGTCTCGCACACTCGGGCATTCCTTCGTACAGCGACAACCGTTCGGCATCGAAACATCAACGACCACATCCCCAGTCATGACATATTCGTTAACGTACGTAAACTTCGCCGGTGGTTCCACCAAATCCACATCATTCTGTACCGCAACCCACGCATTCTGCCCTCTATGCTTATTAATATTATTCTCCCAATTGGCAATCTTCTGCTGCTGCCGCTTCCGGCGTAGAATCAACTCGTAATGCAACGACGTCGTCATGGCATGATGCAAAATCTTACTTTGCGTCGACCTCGGCTGTTTCGCATAATAAAAAATCAACTGCCTCTGAATCCTGGTTTTATTTCTCTCTAACATTGTAAAACCACCAGGTGGCAGCAGTTGCGAGAGTGTAGTATTAGGAATATCGGCGTTAAGCCCAAACTTGCCAACTAAAGCCTCCCAGGCGATGTGCTCCAAAACAATGTCGTAAAACTCAGAAAGGGCTTCAGTACTATTTGTGAGATTCTCATACGGTTCCCATGTGTTAAATTTGGAAGGATAACCAACCCATTTGACCAGGTACATTTCACATTTGAAGTTTAAACAGATTCCGATAATCTCCTCAACTTCATACGAAACTTTCCGACGGGCTTTCAAGACTTCATCGTCGATCTTCTCCTGTTTATCATGAAGATAATGTTTCACAATTCGTAACTCCACACCGTTGAATTCCTGCTTCAATTCCGTATGTACATTAATGAAATAAACGTTATTATCGATATTGTTCCACATTTTTTTGGCTGAATCGTCCAAATCCAAGTGAAACTTATCCTGAAGAATACTCGTATCGATGCAAGGAAGGTCATCGATCACATTATCAATCGTAAAAAAGTTCTGTTCTTCCTTCCTTTCATTTGTAACTACTTTTTTGGTACTTTTTAAACTTCGCCTCAGCGGAGGTTTATCTTTTTGCTGCTCTAAACCAATGATCTTTGTTTTGTAATAATCCAGTTCTAGCGATGAGCATGATCGACGTGGCCTTACCACTTCAGGTTCAGGAGCAATTTTATTAACTTCATCAACAGTCTTTTGCTGTGGTGATGAAAACGTTGGCTGTTTCGTCTTATTATCTTTTTTCACCGGTGTTAAAAGTCTAATCACAGAATTCAACACAAGTTCTACCTGTTTCTTTTTCGAAGACTTACGGATCCTTTGCTGTTCTTTAAGTTTACGCCAAAGGATAATTTCCTCGTCGCGTGTACAGTTTTCATGATTCTCGGTATCCGAATCATCGTCGTCAGTGAGATAGTAGAAGTTATTCTGTTGGGAGAGTTTTCGACGTGTGTTGTTCTCGCGTAGGACACGATCGTGGAAGTCGTCCAAGGTTTTACCCATCAAGATGTGCGTTTCGTCGCTGTGAGGTTTGCGTGCGTCAAGGTCGACGAAGGCGGTGTTTGACTGTCGGTCGCAGAGTTCCAGCCGGGGCAGCGTGAGCCCACCGTTGTCGCTAGCGACACGCTGCCGCACCGGCACTTTACGAAGACGTTTCGTCACGTTTTCCATGCCGTCCGGCGACCGCATACGCTTTGCACGCCGCACGCGTTTGTTGGCGGGCAAGCGTGCTTTGCACCGTATTCCTTGAGACTTGAGCTCCTGTGGCAACATTACCCTGCCGTTCACATCAAACTTCAACCGTTCTGCAATACACGTTCAGTGCGTTAGAATCGCTGGAGTTCTACCAAAAGCAATTTACTTCAAGCTAATTTTTATACACTTTTTTTCAATTCAAGTGTGTAATAATCAGGAATTTGGTTGGCTTGATGTGAACAAATCACAGAAGCCCACTGTCTCAAACAAACGCAAATACGAGATTACATTTATTGAATTTTCAATCTGTTATTTACCACAAATATTATCTAGTCTTGAATATTTAAACTTCGCGAGTGCCAGTGAATCGATATTCATCGTAATCGTTCGGAGCTAACCGAAACATCTGTTGTTTGGATTGCCTATAGTATTTCACTAAATTTTAGAAAGTAAAAATTTCGAATAACTGATTGAAAATTCGCACAAATTTTAAAAATAAAAAATAATAATATTTACCCAATTTGATTGTAATATTTCGTTCAAGCTCATTCTTGAATCGAACAGTCTGCACCCCCGAGATGGCTTTCACCACCGTCGACTTTCCGTGGGCTACATGCCCGATCGTGCCGATGTTGATCGTCGCCTGCCGGCTGATTACCTCCGGCGAAAGGGCCGTCAAAGCGCTCACATCCTAAAACAAAAAAAAAGTAAACGTAAATAAAGCAAGTAAAGCACAGCCCGGCATACGGAAACTCCCCCTAGTGAAAGTCACAACATGCAGAAAATTGAGGTTAGAATATGATTATAAAATATTCGCGTTTTATTGCAAGCTTAACTAAATTGGAAATGTTTATTTTGAAGAGATAGGTACTTACGAGCTTTGATAGGTCCTGTTTGTGTAAATTTGGCTGACCGGTTGTAACACCACTCACTTCGGACGCCATTTCTAACGAGCGTTCGCGGACCAAAAGGCGGGCTTCGATGATGAAATCTGTGACGTTGCGACCAGGCCAAACATCTAGGGATTTTTGTCGAATGTTTGGTTACTTTTCAAATATGGTGACTTTCAAATTTAAATTATCGAAATTTAAAGAAAACCAAGGTAGAGTTGATTATTTTAATTAATTAACATTAATAGAATTTATCAACTAGATCAAAAACATTTTGCTAAAAAATTAGATGAATGTATGGGGATTGTACGATTTGTATATTAGAAATTATTGCCGTTATTAGACTCAACTTTCAGGACTTCAAACATAAGAAATAAGACAATCAAATGTGTGTGACAATCAAACAATAAGAAATCAAATGTGGTTAAAGCAATTTTCACGCTGAATCGATTGGTATGTGATTTATACATTTAGATTTATTTATTTTATACTTTTAGAAATAAGGGAAATGTTAATAAATATGAAATGTATAGAACAAGTCATTTTTTGAGATCGGCAATTTTGACATTATTAAACACAACTTCAGCGATATATAATATGATTACTAAAAATGTAATCAATAAAGTATTGCAGGAGATAGTGGCAAATTTCATTCTGAATCGAATGGTATATGATTTATGTATATAGAAAGAAGATAAATATAAATAAAAGTGAAATATTTAGAAGAAGTAATTTCAAGTTATTTTTCTGACGGTGAAAACGTCGCCGTTATTAGGCTCAACTGTCATGAATTATAATATCGGTTCTAAGTAAATAAATGAGAAACTATCAGAGTAGTTTGAAGAAATTTTCACGCTGAATCAATTGATGTATGTAATCCGAACAATAAAGGAAATATGAAAAAAAATGAAAAACCTAAAACCCGTCATTTTTTTGATATAACTCTATTTGCACGATATTTTGAACGATATTTCTCAAGAATTACCCGATTTTTAAGTATAAATGAGTATATCAAAACAAACTAAATTTGATAAGGTATCGATTCATATAAGAATGAAGATTCTATGATATGCATATTAGAAAATATTTTAGATCAAAGTTTGAATTTCACGTTTTAGTAACTCATTTTACTACTACGTGGTACAGTCAGCGGACGGTTTTGTTAAACCAACCTAACTTTCTACACTAACTTAATATAAATACAACCTAAACTGACACTAGATAACCTATAAATTCAGTACAAATTCATCAGTTCCATATTCTTATTAGCATTTCTACTTTTAGACAAGTTTTTGGTAGTTTACAAAATGATTGTTTTTTTTTTTTTTCAAATTAGAAAATCGGAAACAAAGCCGATAATAACCGAACGGCGGCTAAAACCACCGCCGCCAAACATAACCACAAAATCACGCAGCCCTATTCGTCGAACCTTCGCGCTTCTTCATCAACAGCAGCAGGAAAACGCAAATCATCTGCGACCAATCTCGCTATACCCGTATCAACAGCGGGCAATCAGCCGTCAATCAACGCAAGCGCAACAATCAGCACACGTAGTTTTTTTCTACATTCAGGTGAGTTCTCGTCGGTCAGCTGCACCGGCGCACTATCAGCCGCCGATTTCGAGACGGCTGCCATCAAAACACAATGACAGAATAAATTCGATGTGTGCTTCCTATCACATTGCGTGAGCTGATCGAAAATCGTCCTCATATATATCAGCACTTGTCGCTTGCGCATAGATACAGCAAATTCATACAGAAACACAACTGCTTTCAGTGTTCGGTTGCTCCTGTCCACACCGCATAATAGCAACATGGCAAACAATACGAATTACAAGGTGAGTGTGTTTTTTCAAGCAGAAACGTGCCTGAATGAGTAGTTTATTTGATACTTGATTGCTGCGGAATGTTTGGTAGCCAAATGAGGGTAAACGCGAGGAGTTTCGGCGATATTTGGAGAAAACCGGCGTCATGGATGCCCTCACAAAGGTCCTTGTGCTGCTTTACGAGGAAGCTGAAAAGCCTGACGATGCGTTAAAGTAAGTTTAAATACAATTTTATTCAATTATCTTATTTATGAATATGCTATTTATATATAAGAAACATTTATTTTGTTTTCATGTGTGTGTGTTTTTTTGAGTAAGTGTGTGTGTGTGTGTTTTTTTTTAAGTAAGTGTGTGTGTGTGTGTTTGAGTAAGTGTGTGTGTGTTTGAGTAAGTGTGTGTGTGTTTGAGTAAGTGTGTGTGTGTGTGTGAGTAAGTGTGTGTGTGTGTGTGAGTAAGTGTGTGTGTGTGAGTAAATGTGTGTGTGTGTGT
>JAODAC010033055.1:0-16028 GCA_027575185.1 Mimaenictus wilsoni
TTCAAAATTAGATATATGCCATTAAAGACGTAAAATTGTTATGAAAATTTGCCAATAGGTGGCACCACTGGTTTTTTCGATATTCGCACATACTTAAATCATTAATTTTATAAAGTTTATCTAAATAAAATACCGTTATTCATCTAAGAATTTTGAAAAGTTACGCCACCGACTTTTCAGACCCTAAACATGTCTAAAAAACTATATTTGGTTATAAAATATTTTTTCCTTTATTTTTGCTTGGTTTTAAAGAGTTGTGGTACGCAACTTATAATGCGCTACTCTAAAATTTCTGTATAGTTAGTTGCCTACATTCTACTAAACATAAAACTTCCACTCATTCTACATTAATGTCTCTAAAATAAACTATTCCCTGCAGAAAGAAATATTATCTCTACCACGGGGTATAAAAACTTTTAATTAACCCCAATGTAATTTTTTAGCTATCTGTAAAATGTTGATAAACGTTTATCAAATATGCACCTCGTAAATTTGCAAATAATTAAACTAAAAGCGTTTTTCCTGTCCCTGCTCCCATCACGTCGTTGTCGCGTTCCTTGTATGTTAGTATGTCCGGTTTTTTACTGCACCAAACCCGCCCCATTAACTAATTGTCATTAACAGGTTACTTTTTAAACAATACGTCACTGTCACACCGTGAAACAATGGCATTTTTTCGCCAAGTATACGTGTTTTTTCTTCTCTTATCACTGCTCCACTTCGTCGAAGTGTAACAATCTATTTTCGACAACCATGAAAAGACTAAACCAACGAAGTTGTAAAATGTACTCTCAGCGTGCTGCAAGGGAGAAAAATTACATCTGGGTCAATAGGATGTGCAAAACATAAGACCAACAGGGAATTTTGTAGCTTTACTCCCCCACCAACGATGTGTCGCGTTGACATTGCATTTTTAAACATTGTTTTACGTCGCTTTGCTCAGCGCTTAAACTGGCAGTCTGTCGCCTAAATTTTCACCGGAGCTTTTAGCCATCTCTTGCCCCCCCCCCAGAAAATGGGCACCATCAGAGAGTGGGCTGTAAATTTTTCACACGCACAAAGTGGCTTCAGCGTCAGCTTCTTTTTTTCTGACTTGAGAATATCAACCATTAGAAAGCTATTTTTATTTCGGATATTATTGTTTGCGTTTTTTGTCTACGCGCTGGTAATTTATGTCTTCAATTTAAATGTGGTATTTCAGTGCTACACAATACCAATACTGGTACTCGTACTGAATCGTATTCACTCGTAGAATGGTTTTTAGAATTTTATGACTTAATCACGAGCGAGCGATTCAAATTACCCGCAATGGAATTCACTTAAAAATTGTCTTTTATTCTTCGTTTTAAAGCATAATAAAAGAAGACATATGTGTCCCTTTTTTCAGTATACTAAAATTAGTTTTATGGATGAAGTTTTGGAAGAACGTTTTGATATACGTAATAAACGTTTCAGTTTCATTTGACTTCAGTATGACCATTTTTCAAACGAATAAAATGAGTCATAAAGTTGTTAACTAATTAAATGTTTACAATTGTCATAAAAATTTTCTAAAATAAAATTTTAATTAATTGATGGGTAGGATGCCTTTTAAACAGTAGGAGAAATGTGTGAGAACTTATTTTAATAGTTTGTATGGCCCGTCCGGGTAGCTTAGTAGGTAGTAGTACCTTGGCGTATCACTCCGGCGGACGAGATGATTATGCTTCACACACAACTTCGCACACTCACCCACCCACACTCACACACACTACTTCAAACATTCAGCTTTAACACAACATGTAACTTCAAATATTCAACTTAACACACCACTCTACAGACATCTGTAACTCCCTAGAAGAACTACATTCAACAACAATATATCAGCAATTCACACCAACAAAAATTATAGAAATACTTACATATATAGTTACGTTTCTTGGTGGGGTCGATGAAGGACTTGGAAGTAATTTTATGAATTTTTACTTGCCGAAGTGTTACAAACTTCCACGTTGAAAACAAGATACCAATTTTCAAGATGAATACTTTTAATACTTTCAAATGAATAGAATAGCGAATAGAATAGTAAATAGTACAGTATAGAATAGTATTGAACAGAATAGCGAATAATACAGAATAGCGAATAATACAGAATTGCGAATAATACAGAATAGCAAATAATAGAATAGGAATAGGATGATTTCTTAAAATTATAATCCTTTAATACAAAGTCATAAGTCCCCTCTTGCGCACATTTTAGAGTTGGACATGCGCTTAACATCAATTGGCACCAGGGGTGGTGATGGTTGCATAGTGCATCATGCGCAGGTAGGATGGTGGTGGTTGCGTTATGGATCATGACGTAACTATATGAATTGTAAAACAAAAACAATAACAAACCACAAAACATAAATAGTACATATCAGTCGAAAAGACAGAGGTCGATAAACGTTAGAATATGTGATATTATTATTATTAGTTATTTTGTATGAGCCAAATAACTAAATATCTAAAACTAAAAATATTAAGAAATGCACAAAAAGATCAAGTATTAACAAAAAAGGCTGATACTTAACAAAAAATGACAGGAAATGTCAAAAAAACTGTAAAAAAATCGCAAAAATTGATCAAATCGCTGATAAGAAACAACCCAAATGCAAGAGAAGTGACTTAATTTGTATAAAAAATGTCAAAAAACTATTCAATGTTGTTATTCATCTCAAAGTCGACTGTGAATACGTTTCAGGATCTAAACATGTCTCAAAATCTGAGTTAAGCCTTTAACAATCTGAAACTATTTTGAAAAGTTGTCAATAGATGGCGCTACTGGCTTTTCGATATTTCTACACGCTTAAAACATTCATTTCGTCGAGTCTAGCTGATTAAACTTTCATTATTCATCCGAGAGCCGATTTACGTTTAAGACTGTAAAAATATGTCTCAAAATCTACTTTAAGACTTTAACAACGTGAAACTGTTATGAAAAGTTGCCAATAGATGGTATTTTTCAAACGAATTATTTTTTTTATAGTTTGTATGAGTCTAATAACTAAAAATCTAAAACTAAAGACAAAAATGACACATAAATTATAGGAAAATTGATTAAAAATTACACAAACTGATGTGAAATAACAAAATATGACAAACATGTCGAAAATGATCAATTATCTGACCAGAAACAACATAAATGCAAAAGAAGTGACTAAATTTATTTAGAAAATGTCAAAATACTATTAATAAATACATAAAAGGTTAAATTTTAGAGTAAACAGTTTTAAAATTGTGTTTAGGGCTTTACTATTTACAAATATTTCATCACGAAGTGTAGAAACCTTATTAACCTCCCTTATTCAAACCTAAACACTCGAAAATATTCCAATAACTAAAGATGTACTACTGAAAAAAGTACTTATACTTTAACAAATAAATCAACTCAAGTAGATTCAGTTTTATTCAAAGAAATTGAGTTAATATTGCGTAAAATTTGCCGAGAGGATTAAATTTTACTAATCCAATCTCTTAGAAAAATCCAATTTCTTAGAAAAACATGAACATTTCTTAATGTCGTGTGTGGTATTTATGCAACCTTCAAATGTGTGGTAGTTTTTTTCTTGCGTGTGGCAAAAATGAATGCTGACATGCGACGCCTTTATGTTTTCGTTGCTTTTGATTTTCGGCAGCTTTTTGGGCTTTTGGGCTTTGAACAAAACGACGAAAACGCACATGCCGTAATTCTCCATACTTGTGACTTTAAAAAGGGCCCGAGCACGGCTTGCAATGCGTTTCAAATTGCACTTTTGGCCTTTTACTTTTAGTGCGTTCTCGTCGAGGCGCTGCAATCTCGGCGGACAGTCGGTCGGGCAAAGAAAATGGGTGGTATACCTTTTTCGGGTTGGAACCTCCAGCGATCCATCTGTTTCGCCATTCTCAAGACGTTACGCTAAATCTCGATTAGTCGTGCTCGCGTGAATTTTGCATGTGCACGAGACGCATCTGCCTATAACGAATCGAGCGTTATTCACGATGATGGAATCGACATGCGTGTACTGGCATCATGAAATCATGAATAGGAATATGTAAAGATATTCACATTTGACTTCGATGGCAATGTATAACCGCGAATAACAACGTACAACACGGAATAACAACGAAAAGCAACAAATTACAACGAATGCGAAGGAATCAAATGAATCTCAAAAAATTGTGTACCGTCTATAAACTAGAATAAAAATAATAATAATATGAGGCATCGTAAATAAGATTACTCTCCACCGCTATATGGAGTATTGTGTCTATTTCTTGTTGCAATATGTAGCTGTTTATCGCTCAAACAAAATAGAAGTTATTTACAGTCGATAGCAATGTCTTTCAATTTCTTACACAGATTTGTCACATGGTGCTTGTTGTTTGCTGCATGCGATTGTGAAAAAATCTTATTTGCATGAAACAATCCATGATGCCAATGGTGCGAGCTTTCTTATCGTTATCAGCACCCGGCGGTTACGTCGCTGTGATGTGCTTTTTATAGCTTCCCAAAACCGAATGCATTTCCGTATTAATAAAAATTTAGTAAATTCTCCAACATTTATGATGGCTTTACGTCAGGAATCCAACATTATGGTTTATAATTAAAGGACGATAAACTATCTTATTTCTTACATTCTTTAAGCTTTATTAAAACATTGTCTCTTTTTTATTTCAAAAATCTTTAGACAAAGAGAAAATATCGGTCACGTATCAACACGTTATCAAGTGATACCCCTTAAAAAGTTAAATTAACAAAAACTTTCACGAAACAAAAACAGTTTTACCTTCTAATTCGGATGTCACATTTATTTAAGATTAGGATCATTGTGAAGGAAATTAAAACACGAATTCAGTGTTGATGAATAATTAAAGATTACTTTTTGCAAACTATGCGAAAATTTGTATTTTGTTTCAACTTTCTTAAATTGAACGGTATTTTTATAAGTGAAAACTGCTTATAACTTTTGTACCAAAATAATTATTCACAATATTTGTTCATCATCAGATAGAAAATTTCATTACGAATACGAATATGTATAGATTCACTATTTTTATTAAAATACCTAGCGAATACGAGGCTTTTTATTTCATAATTATATGAGTGATACAGGTAATATGACAAATTTTCACGAAAAAAACCGTTGTAATTTCTAAACCGGTTCTCATATTTAATCATGATTAGGATCAATTTGAAGCAAATTAAAAGACGAATACAGTGACGTTATACAATTACATATTAATTTTTACAAACTAAGGGAAAATTTATATTTAATTTTGTCTTTCCTTAAAAAACTGAATTATGTTGATGGAAAACTGCTTATAACTTTTATATCAGAAAGAATTTCCACAAGATGTTACCATCATTAGATTGCAAATTTAATTAGGAATTAAACATGTATTGATAGCCTATTTTCATCATAATTCCTAGCGAGTACGAGGCTTTTTATTTTGCAATTATACGAGTGATACAGGTAACATCACATGAATGTTCACGAAAAAAGCGTTGTAATTTCTAATCTGCATATCATATTTACTTTAAATAAGCAGTAGTTTGAAGAAAATTAAGAGATGAATTCAACGATATCATATAATTAAAGATTACTTTTTACAAACTAGATGAAAATTTGCATTTTGTTTCAACTTTCCGAAATTAAACTGAGTCTGATGATAGAAAACTGCTTACAACCTTCGTATCTGAAACAATTTCGAGAAGATGTTTTCAACATAAAATAGAAAATGTTATTAGGAGTCTATATATGTATTGATACCCTATCTAATATTATAATACATATCGAATATGAGTCGTTTCCTATAAGAATTATATATGTGATGTCGGTAACTATACAATTTTTTTCACGAAAATCGCGCTCTAGCTTCTAAACCAAATTTTATAATTATTTTAGATTAGGATCTATTTATAGGCAATTAAAAGACGAATTTAATTGTCTCAAACAATAACAGATTACTTATTGAAAACTGTGTAAAAAATTGCATTTTGTGTCAAGTTTCCTAAATTAAACTGTACTCTGATGATGCAAAACTGCTTATTACCTTCGTATTTGAAAGAATTTCGACACGATGTTTTCAACATAAAATGGAAAATGTTGTTAGGAGTCTGCAAATCTATTGATACCATATCTAATATTATAATACGTATCGAATATGAGTCATTTCCTATCAGAATTATATATGTGATGCAGATAACTTCATAAACTTTTTCAAGATAAACCCGCTCTAACTTCTAAACCGAATCTCATAGTTATTCAAGATTAGGATCAATTTATAGGAAATTAAAAGACGAATTTAATTATGTCACACAGTAAAAGATTACTTATTGCAAACTGTGAAAAAAATTGCATTTTGTGTCAACTTTACTAGAAGGTGTAGTTCAAGAAACTTGAAACCAAATGCAAAAATCTCCTTCTTCTTTCCTTGTAGGCAGGTTGCCGACACCTGATTTCAGAAATTTTATGGTGCATATAACGGAGAATCGATTCCTGTCTTAAATCCAATTATTATTTAATGTTTCACAAACATGCAAACACATTTAACTGAGGACTTTATTAAACATGTTCGTATTAAAGTGCATCATAAAATCTTCTTCCTTAACCTTTTCGTGTTTTCGTGTGTTGTATTTATTTAGACTTGACTACAAATTGGTTAATTTGTCAAAAGCGTCTTTAAACATTCAGAATATTACTCCTTTCTCCTTCTCCTTTCCAATTTCTTCCAGTTTCATTACCTTTCTTTGATTGGAGCAAGTTTACTTCAAAGGCAAGATGAATGTGGCCACAACATAGATAATGTCATTAGTCAAAGATGAAGAGGCCTTCAGCTTCGTGCGCCGTGCATGTACACACAGACACATTCATCGGTGGCGGTTGGCGTCAAATTAAGTAATTATGTTTAGATTACGATCACTAATTAACGAATAGACTGCGTTCCGGCGCGTCGCGTAACAAGTGCACACGTTGTAAGGCTTCTTCTTGTAACGTGTGCGAACGAAAACGAAAACCAAATAAAAGCTCATCACAAGGTCACCGAGTCTTTGATCTTCTGTCTTCTCCCCTGTCTGTATCTATCGTCTGTAACCATGGCATTTCATGGCATGTTGTGTCGTAATTAATGGAAAATGATTTGATTTCATCGTAGTCTTACGAGTATGTCGAATGCAGATAAGATTTTTTTCAGGCTCAGACAAAAAGGAAGTTGCCACAGTTTTCAGAGTGACCTATAAACATTTTCGTAGAATTTCTAAATTTGACATGGAGAGAAAAAAAAAACACTGAGACTAATTATTTTAAAGGAGCAGGCTTGTGGAGCACGTCTAGGGTGGCACAAAATGGCCCATTGGCCTATTGAACGTCTTTCAGGGTTTATGAAATTCGGCAATTTTTGAGACTTTAATCGCATAAACGCTTGGGATTTAACGACAAAACCTTGTACAGAGTTCCAGGACATTAACGTCGCACGACCAGCCGAAATGCGTAACGAAAGTATCGAATGGAAGTGTGGCGTGTCAAATCATGCATTTGTGAGTTGATTTTGAATGAAGCCGCTGAACTAAGGGCTTAGCTCTCTCACAGCCTGCAAAAGGTGGCCTCAGCATTGTCACTACAGCTCTCAGGTGGTCTTTGTGCAATCGGAATAACAAATATCCCATGCTTTGTACATCATTACCTTCAATTGTGGGCTAGTTACCTGTGCGTACATCTCATGTCATTATAAACATGCTGGGGGGTAATTTACAACTTCAGAAACTTAAAATTTTAAAACTAACTACACCAAGAGTAAATGTGAGTCATTTAAATAGGAATACACTTTCAGTTACAGCAGTTTTACAGTCATTTTGAAGGACACCAGATAGTTTTGCGGCGCCAAAAAAGATACCTGGGGATCATTTCGATTACCTAAAATAATAGATAGGAAGCCCACATTTAATTTGAAGGCACTGGAGCGTACATTAACTCTTCTGGCGCTTGAGCAGCTGTAACAGTGTATTAGCAATATTAAAAGTTCACTCTTGTAACTTTTGTAACAACCGAATTGGACGCTCAACCCTTAGATTAGCTCAAAACTAGCAATTATCTATTATTATAGGTAATTTTCGTATCCTCGCTTAAGAATATGAGTCAAAATAGGGCTGTACGCATTTATTTTTTTACATTTTCAGAGAAAATCTGTTTAAAAATAACTGAAATTAAATTGTCTTTAACATTTTTATGATCTAACCATCATCCCACAATTGTAAAATATATTAAACTATGTGCCAAACTAATAATTTTTACGTAACTTTATTTATTTCTCTACATAAGCACGTTTCTATCATCTGACTGCCGTTTATTTGAGTAAAGTTGAAACAAAATACAAATTTTCATAGATTTCAAATAAGAAAACTTTAATTGTCCGACGTCGTTGAATCCGCCTTTTAATTTTCTTCAATATGATCCTAATATTGCATAAATTTGATATCTGGTTTAGATGTTAGAAGGGTTCTTTTCGTGAAAATGTATGAATGTTGCCTGTATCACTCATATAATTGTGAAATAAAAAGACTTATATTCGGTAGGTATTATGATAAGAATAAGGTATCAATACAAATATGGATTCCTACTAAAATTTTCTAACTTTTGATGAAAACGCCGTATCGAAATTCTCTCAGATAGGAAAGTTATAAGCAGTTTTCTATCATAAAAACACGGGATATTTTAAGAAATTAAAATTTTTGAAATAAAATTCAAATTTTCACATAGTTTGCAAATAGTAATCTTTAATTGTATAACAACACCGAATTCGTCCTTTAATATCCTTCCAAATGGCTCCGATCTTGAATAAATAAAATATCAGGTTTAGCAATTAGCCCTGTTTTTTTAGTGAAAATGTATGTGATGTTACTTTACGGCTCATATAATTGAAAAAGAAAAATCCTCGTATTCGGTTGGTTTTATGTTAAAAATATGGTATTAATACATATTTAGATTCCTAATAAGATATACTATCGAACGATGAATACATCTGGTCAAAACTGGTTTATGTTCGAACGTCATAGGCAATTATAGATCATCAACATGCAGATTATTAGAGGAAAGTTGAAACAAAATTCCAATTTACATTGAATTCGCAATAAATAATTTTCAATTGTATGGCATCACTGAATTCGTCTTTTAATTTGCTTTCATATGGCTCCAAACTGGAATAAGTAAGATATCAGGTTTAGCAATTATAATTGTTTTTCTGTGAACATTTATGAGATGTTACATCTTTGGCTCAAATGATTGAAGAAGAAAAATTCTTGCATTCGATTGGTTTTATGTTAAAAATATGGCATTAATACATACTTAGATTTCTAATAAGATATACTATCGTGTGAGGAATACATCTTGTCGAAATTGGTTTATGTACGAATGTCATAGGCAATTTTAGATCATCAAAATGCAGATTATTAGAGGAAAGTTGAAACAAAATTCCAATTTTCGTAGAGTTTGCAATAATTAATCTTCAATTGTATGACATTATTGAATTCGTCTTTTAATTTCCTTCCAAATGGCTCTAATCATGAATAAATACGATATCAGGTTTAGCAATTAGAACTGTTTTTCTGTGAAAATTTATGTAATGTTACCTCTATGACTCATATGATTGAAATAGAAAAACACCTAGTATTCAGTTGTTATTATGTTATAAGATAGGGTGTCAATACATAATTGGATTCCAAATAAAATTGCTATCATATGATAAAGAGATCTTGTGGAATTTCAATCTCATTCAAAAGTTATAAACACTTTTCTATCATCAGAATGCTTCCTTTAAGTTAACTCCTAAATTTAAAATTTTATTTAACTTTTACGCAAAATTCGTATGTTGTTTCAACTTTTCCCTATATTGAAATAATCCAAAAGTGTTTATACCTTTCGTATTTAACGATTTATCTTGGATTTTTAATAATTATTATGAAATTTTAAAAATATTCTTATATATTCTGTAGAAAAGTCGAAAAAAAGCTTAAGAAAACGATGAAATCTCCTGATATTCAACAATTTTTTGTGAAATAAAAGCTAAAATTACAACTATTTGAAGTTTTACATATATCACTATAACAACAAGATATTGACTCTTGAAATAAAAGTATACAACACTCACAGCAAGTGTACTTAAGTGATGATTTACGCGACGCTGATTGGTGGGCTACCAGTTAACTTCCAATTCGAATTCGGTTGCTCTTTTCTTTATTGTAAATATATTCGAAAATATGTGTTCACCGACTTCCCAATCGCAATCAATTCTTCCTCTCTTTCTAGCTGCCTTTCTCGTTTACGTTCTCACTTTTATCATGTTGTTAAGGCCCAATGTCCACAGTAGTATGTATTTCCGTTTCGGTTAAAGACAGCCGGTGTGTGTCGGCGTAACGTAAAGCTAAACGCAGCCTGATGCCTGCGACCGGGCATAAATTACACAATAAGCCGCTCCTTGACCACCGCCATTATGATTACAACCGATTGAGAGCAATAAACAAATTCGCATGCATTAATAAATTCGTGGGCCGCATGCTGGGGGCACCCGAAGGCGCCGAACACGCGCATGAATAATTTCGGTATAATTCTTGTTTTTATTTGGCTGGGGCCCCTTTCTGTCGTTCGTTTTTTTGTTGAAATCCACCTGACACATCGACCTGCAGGGCTTAAGATACCGACAAGTTCCGTTAAACCTACGAGTGTGTTTATATACACATTTTCTACGTAGAAAAAGGGACAGGTATATTTTGATCTTTACCTGTGTCATTCTGTGTCATTTCACGTTGGTGTCGCTCAAATATTTGAGAATGTCTAGCCTTAGACACTTTTCCTATTAGATTTCAGGTGAAAAACTTTTAATCTATCCGAGTCCAGGGACGTAGAGGCCTTATTCTTAGTCCTAATCATAAAAATTTTCATTATTTCTTCTTTTTTTCAAGAATTTTGTTGGTTTTCATAAGTTTGGTCTGCATTTCTTCAATTTTTATGTGAAAAAAGTAATTTTATTCACACATACGTGAAGTAAGATAACATAAAAATTTAGAAAGTTAAATGGTAGATCTAACAAAGTGTTTTATAGCTTACCCACCTCTGTTTGATATAAAATCTGGTCTAAGATACTCGTAGGTACAAATAAGTAACGTGTGGAATGAGATGCGGCCCGTTTGGTAATCGGAGTCTTTAAACACTTGTTCTTGATGTCGGCGACATTTATTACCACTCGCTCGCGTACAAAGCTATAACATATATATTTATTGTACATTATAAAATTTATGGGAATGTGTGCGGATGGCTGTAAATTACACCTATATGTCTTGGGTTGGATCAACTTTTGTCTTCTGTTAAAGGTAACACGACCAAATGAAACAGCCAACATTTATGTAACATGTATTGCTTAATTTTGAGAATAATTACTGAAAATTTATGTAGTATTAAATAATATTGTTTATTTTTTAGTAGGTAGTTTAAGGAAAACGAAAGATAAATCCAATAATATTTTCTTATAAAAACTATTTTAGCTTCTCCACCTGAAGACATATTTATTTAAGTTTAGTATCATATTAAAGGAAGCTCAAAGACGAATTCAATGATGTCAATCAATTAAAGATTTCTGTTAACGAACTCTGTAAAATTCACATTTTTCTTCAGCTTTCTTTAATTAGTCTGCACTTTAATGATGAAGAAACGCTTATAACATACGTATCTGAACGAATCTAAACAAGGGGATTCCATCGTAAGATAGCAAATTTTATTAGGAATCCAAGCATGTATTGGTACAGTATCTTTTTTCAAGATACCTACGGAATACGAGACTTTTTATTACGGTATAATATGAGTACTACACGCAACTACATACAAATTTTCACGAAAATCTCGTTCTAACTTCTAAACCGAAAGCCATAATTATTTAAGATTTATATCAGTTTGAGGGAAATTAAAAGACGAATTCAACGATGTCAAACAATTAAAAATTTTTGTTGACCAACTCTGTAAAATTTACATTTTGTTTCAGCTTTCTTCAAAAAATCTGCATTTTAATGACGGAAATATGCTTATAACTTACGTATCTGAACGAATCCAAACATGGGGATCTCAACGCAAGATAGCAAATCTTATTAGGAATCCAAATATGTTTCGGTGCAGTATCATTTTTCAAGATACTTACCGATTACGAGACTTTATATTACGGTATAATATATGTACTACAGACAACTACATACAAATTTTCACGAAAATATCGTTCTAACTTATAAACCAAAAGCCATAATTATTTAAGATTGACATCAGTTTGAGGAAAATTAAAAGACGAATTCAACGATGTCAAACAATTAAAAATTTCTATTAACGAACTCTGTAAAATTCACATTTTGCTTCAGCTTTCTTCAAAAATTTGCATTTTAATGATGGAAATATGCTTATAACATACGAATATGTACGGATCTAAACAAGGGGATCTCAACGTAAGATACCAAATTTTATGAGGAATCCAAATATGTTTTGGTACAGTATCAAGATACTTACCGATTACGAGGCTTTATATTAGGGTATAGTATAAGTGCTACAGACAACTACATAAAAATTTTCACGAAAAAATCGTTCTAACTTATAAACCAAAAGTCATAGTTATTTAAAATTAATATCAGTTTGATGTAAATTAAAAGGCGAATACAACGATGTCAAACAATTAAAGATTTTTGTTGACCAACTCGGCAAAATTTACATTTTGCTTCAGCCTTCTCCAAAAATTATGCGTTTTGATAACAGAAAAATGCTTATAACATCCATATCTAAACGAAATTTGATTAGATGTTTTCAACATATGATAGCAAATTGTGTGAGGAATCCTAAAATGTATTGATATCATATCTTACATCAAAATACCTATCGAATACGAGGTTTCTTCTTTAACATTTAAACGATTGATACAGATTTCTTCACAAAAAATGTAACGAATTAAAGCGTTATAACATCTAAATCTCAAGTTATGTATATTTAAGATTAGAGACAATTTGAAGGAAATTTAAAGACGATTTCAGTGATGTCAAACAATTAATGGTGCTTCACGCTAATGTATTCAAAATTAATATCTGAACGAATTTCTACAAAATTTGTTCGAATAGTTATAAGTAACATATTATCAAAAAATATTTTAATAAGGTTTTTACCACTAGAAATATTTCCGAATATAGTAAATTTACATAAATAGCAAAATATAATACTCTATTTCATGTGCTTCAAAACCGAAATCAAAGAAATTTCCTCGTTTGTAAATCCACGAGATTCCTCTTTGTCACAGCATGTCGTTTTCACTTTTTCATCATTCGTCTGTTGTGTCTGTGCGTTTTGTCTTGTTGCGTCGTTTGTGCCCCGTCAAAGCGTGGGGCTTAGTTAAGTTTATACAGCGTTTTCGGCGGCTTCGTACGCGTTTTCTGTGCCCGATGGCAACGCTTTGAAACTTTATACTCTACGCTGGATTTTTGATTCGACGCGTCCTGCGACTTTGACTGTGACTGTAAGGCTATGTCGCAACTGCGACAGCGACGGCAAGAAAAAATGAGCGACGAAAATAACTGCCTCTTGCTGGTGTCTGTAACATGAAGAAAGTGGAAATATATTATTTTACAAAATTTGTGTGAGTCGTAAAACGCGCGTAAGTTACACCGCCACACTCGTTGCACGCCGATACTTATGTTTAAAACGCAAATAAGCATGTGCAATGTGTCATTATTTGGTTTTGCCCAGCACATTTCAATAATAGATGGTTTTTTGATGAATTTTGTGTTCGTTTTTATTTGCAGCTTGCGTTTTAAGTGTAGTTTAATTGATTAGCACATCTGCTTCTCTTTTATTTCCATATTTCATTAACAAATTTCATGTATTTTTGAAGAAAAAAAGCATCGTCTTCGATACATATCATTGCATATGATGTAGTATCATGACATAGTTAGATTCGGCATAAAATTTGCTAACTTCTCATCAAAACATCTATTCGAAATTCTGCCAGATACAAAAGTTATATGCCCTTTTCTATGAACTAATTACAATTTACTAGAGGAAATTTGAAATAAAATGTGCCTTCTGCAAAATTTACCAAGAAAACTCTTTAATTATATGACATGACAGAATGCGCCTATTAATTTGTTATAATGATATAATTCTTAAATATATACGACTACAGGTGTAGAAGTTAGAAAGGTTTTTTCCTGATTTTTTTTTGTGATATTACTCGTATCATTCAGGTAATGGTGAAGGAAATAGCCTGATATTCGCTGGACGTCATGATATGAGATATGGTGTCAGCACCAATTCGGAATCGCCATAAAATTTTCTGCATAATGTTGGAAATACTTTAAGAAATTTCATTCAAATACAAAAATTATCAGCATTTTTCTTTGATGCAAATAAAATTTATTGTTGTAATGTTGAAACAAAATGCAAATTTTTGCATAGTTCGGCTTAAGTGATCTTGAATTGTTTCAGAACACTAAATTCGTCTTTTAATGCCCTTCAACATGATCCTATTCACAAATAAATATGACTTTTGGTTTAGAAGTTACTACGTTATTTTTGTAGAAAACATACGAAATGTTACGTAATGTTGCATTTCTCATATAGGTAATTGCAAAAGAAATCGCTTGATATTGGGTAGGTATCTTGATACAAATTAGGGTATCAATATATATTTAGATTTGTAATAAAATTTCTTATCTAAAAACTGAAAAGCTGAAAATAACTTGTCGGAATTCGGTCAGATACGAATGTTATATGTACTTTTCTATGAACTAAATACAATTTATTTGAGGAGAGTTGAAGAATAAATACAAATTTTACATAGTTTGACATAATTAATGTCTAATAGTCTAACATCGTTAAATTCGCCGTCTAATTTCCTTTAAAACTGCTAGAATCTTAAAGAAATATGACTTCAGGTTTAAAAGTTGCAACGAATTTTGTTCGAGAAAATGTTTGTAATGATGCATGTATCTGTCATGTAATTGTGAAAGAAAAAGCCAGATATGCGGTATATATAATAATATAAAATAGAGTATCAATGCATATTTAGATTCATCATAAAATTTCCTATCTTGTGATGTAAACACCTTTTCATAATTCATTCAGATGCGAAAGTTATATGCACTTTTCTCTTAACATATTACTTTACTTTTTTGAAAATTTATTAGTCTGAACTATACTAATAAATGTTCAAACAATATAAAAACCTGAAAATTCAACGCTAATGTGTTTCGGTTTCATTCATGTGTTTTAGTAGGCGAAGTCATCGAAACGGATAGTATAATTACGAAATTTGGAGCGTTAATTAACCGCCCAAGTGGAGTTCAACCCCATTTAAGGTAATTAAGTATAAAATATTCGACATATTTCCGCGCGTAACGCAACGTATGCACGATTTTCGAAATTAACTCAACCATTAAATTTTTGGACCCCCCATACTGAGGGTAAAATCCAGATTTTCACCTTTAGAAAAATCTAAAACATTGTAAAACCGAGAAAATGGGCCATCTTCTAAACTCTATATAAAATGCAACAGTTAACCCATTTTTGGAGATTCATGAAGGTCTAGAAATACCAAACAAGGAAGAACATTAATTTGTTGTTTTTCGACGTTTTTACTGACCTTTTCTAACCGAAATGTAAACAAAAACTTTTTTTTGAATTTATTGTTTTCCATGAAAGTTAAAAAATTTTCATAAAATTTTTTATTGTAATGAATTCATCTCGGGGGGTCCACCCAGGTACACTCACAGCCGGGCACACTCCTCTAGTGATACTGCTATTCGTATCCGAAAGGTTGGGTGTCGGTATGACGGTCATAAGTCAGATCAAAAGCCAGGTTTTTTTTCAAACTGCGAGGCGCGGCGGTACGCGTGAGTTTTGAAATGTTTGAGGTTCCTCCGTGTAGGGGGTCCCTTTTTTCTCAAACGATTTCCCAATGTCGGTCATGATGGACATTGAGGCGATGGACAAAGGCCATTGCGGGCCATTTCGGGC
>JAODAC010033055.1:16128-46029 GCA_027575185.1 Mimaenictus wilsoni
CGGGCCATTTCGGGCGTTTTCTTGCTCATGCCCAGGCCCGTCCAGCCTTTATTTCTATTCCAACCTTTATGTCTATTATGCCATCACTTATTTATAATGTGTAACTATAGATTAGGAAGACAGTACGTCCGAGTCGTCAAACTTTTTGGTGAGCAAAAATGTAGCTCCATGGGGGCCATCCCCGGATCGAGTTTTGGTAGAGACTGGGAAGAGTTATACCGCGCTAGTCTACCTACTTTACGCGTTTCAGCATTATTTTACTAGTTTCGGGTGTAGCGGCCCGGGGTTTTGGTTTGATTAACGATCCCGACCCGTCGTTATAGCGGCGATATTTATCCGTCTTTTGTGTCCAGAGCCGCCGCGCCGGGTTCTAGACCCGATGCGATGGCGACGGGACGTGGGTTCTCAGCGGGGCTAGGCATGGGTTCGGTGACATGCTCGACGAGTTGGGATTTCAGGGATGCGGGTACGGGCGGCGCTGGAACAGCCTCTGGGAGGCACGGAAAATGCTGGCCATAGACGAGGGGTGGAAATATTGTGACCGAAAAGTCAAAGTCACCAGAAGAAACGTGGAAATGCCAGCTTAGGGAATTGTATGCCTGTATGTGGTGTAATCAAATCTCGACTGCAATTATGCTTTATCACGGTTGCGGATGTAGAGGAAGAGGGTGTTTTATTGTTTTGAGGTCACATTTGAGGTCAAAAATTGGGTTTTAACATAAAAACGGGCTACCAATCTTTCAGCTATATAGACCACACACACAGCTGAAGGATTGGTAGCCTAAGGTTGGAAAGAATACTACTAATATATTTAATTATCTTCTAAAATTTATGAAAACTAAGAAATATGTAACTGTATACCTATATTTGACGATTTAATGCTTTCCAAGGCATACAAACATAGTTAAATTTTAATAATATATTAATTTGGAAATAAACAAAGTTGCAAGTGGGTTGCCTACGATTAACATGCATAGCACTTCATTCAATTCAAGAAAGCATTCTCATTCACCACGTCAAAAACTACAATTTTGCTCAGCTGCGTACACTCTATCGTCCTTAATATTAATCGGAAATGAATAGCCGAATAGTGAATGAAAGTACATAAAATTTTCTAGAATATGACGTTGGGCGTTTTAAAGAAAAAGGTAAAATTGAATATTTTTAAACCATTTAAAATTAGAACTGCATATTTAACATCAAAATTTGATATACAAGTACAAAAACTATATGTAAGTATATATTTACCCTGAAAACAATTGCCGTCATATTCTAGAGAATTTCATTGTCTATAAAATGAGCTATTACATTGTCAAATCGGTTCAGTACAGTATTCTCAATCGTGTACGCAAAATTAAAAAAAGGTTGTGAGAAAAACGCAATTGAGACAACTTAAGATATGCTCTACTAATTTTTTGACTATAACTTCGTAAATTCTGAAGCTATCGACTTGAAATTTTGAAGGAAAATTGTGGAATAGTTTAGACATTGATTAGGGCTAATTTCAAAAAAATTGTCAACCGCATAAAAGAACCACAACATAGAGAATCACATTTTTTATATAAAGCAACGTAACTCTTTTAATAATAGACATTTCCTTGATAATTACTGTTTATTTTTAATGGGAAACATGAAGTAAGTTAAGAGCAAATGAAAACTGAATGTTTAATTATAGGCAAATCATACTTCAAACCTGGTTTTACAGACTAAACATGATTTTGGTGAAATTTTGAATCAAATCTATATTTCTAATCGGTATACCGCCTAGTTTTTTTATTTGCACTGTTGCGTACACTCTACCGGTTTTAGTTTTAATCAGAAATGAAAAGCCTACCATTTTTTGCAAATTCCAGAAAATTTGCTTGAATATGCTGTCGAGTATATTCAAGAAAATATTAGAATTACATGTTTTAATACAGTTTTAAATTTACAGTGCATTTCTTCTATTAAAATTCGATTTGAAAGTACGTAAAAATATGTAAAAGTTTTCGAAAAAAAATTAACGTCATATTCTAGAGAATGTAATTATCTAAAAGATGTGCCTTCATTCTGCCGAATCGGTTCGGTAGAATTGTCGAAATCGTGCACGTAATGTTTAAAAATGTTAAGAAAAAGACGCTATAGACCAAACATAAGATATATTTTTATTAGCTTTATGGGCTATAACTTTATAAATTCTGAAGCTATCGACTTGAAATTTTGAGGCAATATTTTTGAATAGTTTAGGCATTGATTATGACTATTTCCACAAAAATCGTTAGTAGGGTTAGTTAGGTTCTCGGAACTATTTTTTAAAAAAATTTTAAAAATTAATTAGTCAATATTATCTTGGAAAGTTCGCAAATGCTAGTTATATTAATAAAGGGCATCTTATAGGATTAAGGGACTTAAAAAAAATGAATTACTTAGTGTTAGAAGTATGATTTCCAGTTTTAAATATTTGTAAAAATTCGAAGAAAAGGAAAAAAGCACTGAATTTCATAAATTAACATCAATTTATAATATAGCCTCGCATCGTTATAAAGTTTAAGGATACCCAAACACGAGAAATAATAAAGTGTTGAGTTTTACGGCGGTATCGAATTTTTATTTATTTTTATGCCTTCCCTGTCATTAGATACCATCACCGTGGGTGCGAGCCTAGATGATGGCGAAAGGATTAAATTACTCGAATGCCATGCAGCATATCGTTAACCATCGTTACACATAGTAGCGCCTAAATTAAGACACGTTAATTAATCCCAATTAAGCATATGTCACGTCCAAACAGCTAAAAATGGGAAGCGCTAATTTTGATGCGCGCGAGATACGGCTAATAATAGCCTTCTCTCACATCCATCGTTTGGGATTCGCAAAGCCAGTGTTTAAAATATTGCAAATGCATCTTCATTATGCATTTTCTTCCAATTGTTCCCATTTTGTGTTCGCGATAGTCCATCATTTTCGAAGTACTGTGTTTATCAGTCCTGTTTAATTTCCCTTCTCTGCAGCCGTAGCCGATAAAATAACGAGGCATAAATGAAGAGATCAACAGATACTGCCATTACCCACAATTGCAACTACTTATTTACTTCTAGTTTATTCGGTTTATTCAGCGTCGTCGTCGACGTCGTTTGTTGCAGCAGTTCGCGACGAGGCGCACACATAACAATACATTCCTACTATGGCTTTGTTGGGTCTCTCGCAGTCGTGGCGTTGCGTTCTGTTGGTCTGCTCGTTGCCACTTTGATGCGAAATTTATTTGCAGCGGCGTTGCACATTATGCCGCGCATAAATACAGACAAAAAATGAGCGGAAAGCGCCCAGCGTTTCGTTTGCTTCTTGCATCGTGAACGCTTTCTTCTTGCCTATTACCATCTAACTGTTTGCGTTTTGTGCACAAGTAGCAGGAGCACATTATGCTATTGCTACATGCCTTGCTTTTGCGAACGTTTACTGTTGGGCATTTAACATTTGAGGTTTTTCAATTTTTCTTTGATATGTTTACCGTTAGTATTGGCTACCGAAACCTTAGCATTCCTTGATAATTTGATTTGTTTTAATGTTCTCTAGTTTTATTCTTAGTAATTACACATTATTCACACAGAAAAATATAATTGAGTGCAAATCCCCCGTCTTGCCAGAGGCAAAACCGTTAGAAACTGAAAATTCCGGTAGGCTACTTTTAAGAATGCTGATATCATTTAAACTTTCATAAAAATCATGTTTAGACTTGAAAATCAAGTTTGTTATGTGGGTTGACTATAGTTAAATGTTCAGTTTTCAGATACTCTTAACTTTTGATACATTTCATACCAAAATAATTCCAATTTATCAAGGGAAAGGCTAGAAATATCAGGGCTACGTTGCATTTTACAAAAAAATAATATTTTTATGAAGTTTGTGGTTCATTTTCTCGGTCACTAATACAACTATTTTTTTGGAAATATACCTAATCCATAGCTAAACTATCTAGGAATATATCCTAAAAATTTCAAGACGATCGCTAAAGTATTCACGAAGTTACAGTTCATAAAGTTGATAAAAATATATAGTAGTCTTATGTTTACCAATTGTGCGCAACGTTTTTCGATTTTGCGTACACGATTGAAAAAAATGTACTGCACTGATTTGGCAAAGTTACTGCTTATCTTAAACATATTTAAATTCTCTAGATTATGACGATTTTGTTTTTGTAAAAATGATTTTTTTTTCGTATTTTAAAGTCAAACATTGACGTGAAAACTGCACTATCAATTTCAAACTATATAAAAACATGCAATTTTAAGACTTTTTGGAAATTACTGAATGTCATATTCTAGAGAATTTTAGCAGCTTTCGGAAAAGTTTTTGTTTTTTTATTTCAGATTAAAACTAATAACGCTAGAGTGTACGCAGCTGAGCAACTCATAAAACGAGGAGATGCATACAAACTTCATTAAATTTTAAAGTTAAATATCGCACCTTATTGTGCAAAATAGATATTAGATGTTAAATAGTTATAATGACAACACAGATAGTTGTTGGTAATCAAATTTGTAAGATTTTTAAAGAGAATATATCTTCCAGATCACGTTTACAGTTATATTAACACAAATATAACGACGAGAACATTGCAGGACTTTTGATAATACCTAATAACTTGTTTTTACTTACGATCTTTCTTTAACAATGCCCCACAGCAGGAAGTAGCACAACACGGTACTGTGTGCAGATTTTCCCTATTTTTCTTCTATCACAACGCATGCAACCTATTCCTATACCCAAGCAAATTTATTTCGTTTTGTTCCTACTGCAATTTACATACACTGAATTGAATATTATCAGTACATGATTATCTGCTTATGCGAAACACCATTTTCGCTGTTATATTTTCACATGTAGAATGTAAAATTGTCTATCTAGAATATGTAGAAGGTACTACCAGCGAGCGGTGAATGTCGAATGTGGAATTTCGAATACAAAATGTGGAATACACAAGATTACTTCCTGGAACACCTCATCATCATCATCCCTATGATATTTCCAACTTTTCTCGGGGGCTTTTAATGTCTCGACCATTTAATCACAGGACTGGTAGGCTGGAGACCAGCAGTAACAGCAGGAACAGGATATGAAACACAGAAAGACGAAGGAAGGGATGGCATGGATAAAAGATAAAAGTAATTTTGCGGACCGGCCGCAGCTTAATTACGTAAAATATATCGTTGGGTCAGCGTGTAAAAACGTAATAAAAGTTAGTGACTGTTTGATGGCAATGGTGGCAAAGAGATGAAACGGATGTGGAAAGGCAAAAAGGATTCTGTGAATGTAACGATTACACTTGGCAAAATAAGCAATAAAGGATACACCTAAATATAAGCAAAACAACATTTCCCTATTTTAGTTTCGGCTTTATTCGTGTTTTTTTGTGTATTTCTTCAAGTTAAAGTAAAACATGTAAAACATTATTTTCTTTACGACATGATTAGAAGCATATGGGTTCCAGTCATATCTTTACTCCTCAACTTTAAACGCGTTTTTCTCCCAATGTCGCATTGTTTTTCGTTTTTGCGAACACGATTGAGCAAATTCAGCTGAACCGATTTCACTAAATCTTTGTTTATTTTATGGAAAATTAAATTCTCTAGAATATGACGGCAATTTGTTTTTTTGAGAAAATATATATTTGCATTTATTATTGTATGTTTAAGTCGATATTTTATGAAAACATTCACTTTCAGTGTAAAACTGTATAGAGACGTATCATTTTAATTATTAAAAAAAAATACTCGACGTCATATTCAAGGAAAGTTTATAAGCTTTCTAAAAACAATTTGGTTTTTCATTTCTGATCAAAACTCAGCATGCTAGAGTGTACGCAGCTGAGCAATTCAGAAAGTGAATCAACATAAACATATTGTAACAATTTTTTAAATAAAACATCGATTTTGAATGAGAAAAAATTCCATTGTGATTATGAATTATTTATCAATCTATACCTACACTTTTCAAGAATATTCGCTCGAAACATCAAATCGATAATTAAATTATTTACGAAGTTATAGCCATAAAGTTCATAAAGTTTATAAAAGTTCATAAAAGCTATAAAGTATTCATATGTTTAAATATCTTGATAAATATTAAGATATTTATGATATGTTAATTTGCTTACCACTTCATTTACACCCAAGTGGTAAGTTTAGAACTGGATTTTGATTTTGAATGCTGTTTGGTATGTAAAGTTTGTCGAGTCGAGTTTTGGCGGCGTTGGAAGTTCGAGTAAACTCCGCAAACTCGGTGCACAACAATGCGAACGCCATAACGGTGCTCGCAAGCGTGATGTGTGTTATTATAAATAATAATCGACGGTTGTCGTGAGTTTCAGGCGGCGAGGTGCTGCCGTTATGGTGTGACGACAATAAAATTAGCTCACGTGCTTCCTCAATCAAACACACGCCAACTACCTATGCCTAGGACGTCGTAGTCTAGCCTAGCAAACATAAGAAACCCAGCAAACCAACTTTACGTTACCTAACCATCTATACGTTACGTAAACGATTAGTTGAGAAGTGAGAGACACCAATGTGTCCAGACTAACACGCCTCAAGTGTCAGCAGAGAGATTGCTTCAACTGGGCAACACAAGAAAAAACTGCTTTCTTGCGGTGTCATAGAAATTATTGAAATTACTGATGGAATAATATGAAATGGAATTTGAAAAAAATAAATTGGTTTACAGCTATAAAGTAGCTCTTGCAGGAGCTAGAAGGCTATTTGTCGATGTTAAAACATGCTGCTACTACAGTTATAGATAGTTGTACAATAGATTATGAAATAATCTGATTTCTCTTGCCAATAATATAGTGTTTTTATTTTCCTCTGGTACTATATCTCTAAACGCCTTAAATTTTAACAATTTAATGTATAATTTAAATGTACAGTCTCATTTTTCAAACTTAAAAAATGATATTAAAAATTAAAAATGATTCCGGTTTTTATCATCGCGTTTTTCTTGAAATGCTCAACTGCGTACACTCTAGCGTCTTTAATTCTAATCAGAATCGAAAATGCAAAGAATTCCTGGAAAGACTATAAAATTTACTTGAATATGACGTAAAATATTTTTAATGGATTATTAAAATTGCATATTTGACTACAGTTTTAAAGATAAAGTGCTTTCTCTGCATACAAATTCAACTTAAAATACGAAATTTGTACATAAATAAATACTTTTGACAAAAACAATTAACGTCATATTCTAGAGAATTTAATTGTCCATGCAAGGAGCTGTTACTCATCTAAATAGATTCAGTACAATTCTCTCAATCGTGTACGCAAAATCATAAAACGAAGCTAAATTTGGTTAACCCTAAGAAGACCATATATTTTTACTTTATATTTTTAGCTATAACTTCGTAAGTATTGCAGGAATCGACTTAAAATTTGCAGGGAATGTTCTTGAAAAGTTTACTTATACATTACAATCAATCCTTATTTTGTGGTAAAAGAAGTTCCACCATTAATTAGAACAAATATCCGAGTTAAATATGTTTTAAAGTTATTTATCCAATTCTTTCGCAAAAATATTGGTAAAAATGAGATATTATATAAAAAATAGATATTATATAAAAAATAGATATTATATAAAAGATAAATTATTGAATACTCATTATTTTTCATCATTATTTACTTATTCGCATTCACAAAACCATAAAAATCCAATCCTACCTCAACAAATCGAATAATTCACATTAATACCATCCGCAAACAAATTCAGCTCCTGAAAATATACTCCCATTCAAGTTACTTTTAGTTGGTGAATGGTAATGTTATTATTTGTATAAAAGATATTCTTCGAGTTGCAAAAGCCCCTACAATGGCCCCACAGAGGCGTTGAATTCTGTGTTCTATTGTCAAAAACCCAAACATCGGAATAGTCGTCAATATTTTGACAGGATTGTGTGTCGACTACCTGTTAACAGTGTGCGAAATTTCGCCCCCGATATACACGAATCAGACAAGAATAAGTTGAAATTACATAAGAATAATACGAGCATCTGAGTGTTCTATTTGCTCAAGCAACAGGCATCAACTTGTGTTTACCTAGGAATACTTTACGTATTGTTTGCGAGCAGCGTGGCGTTACAAAGCAGCGAAATTTGTCGAAACTTGGCCCTGTGATTGTTTGCTCATCACATCACCCAACACAAGCAAGAACGAGAGGTTTATTCAGTGATCAGATGATCAACACGGAATGTTCTCATGTTTCAGAGGTTTTTATTTCATTTTTATCAGTTCGAGTTGATTTATTCACCTGAAAGGACAGATGAATGCTTTTAGAAGTAAAATTGAGAGAGAGAGAGAGAGATAATGCTGTGTCTTAATATTTTCTGTCTCTTTAACATAATAACAGTTAAAAATGGTTTCTATATAGCCTCGTTTTTCGACTTGTTCATCTGCATAAACTCTAACGTTCTTAATTTTGATCAGAATCGAAAATCCTAAATATTTTTATTTAAATTTACTAGAATTTACTGACGTCGAGTATTTTTAAGAAAAAATTAAAATCGCATATTTGCTTACAGTTTTAAAGTTAAAGTTCATTTTCCACATGCAAATTCGACATAAATAGACGAATAATTTATAAAAATATATATTTCTCAATAACAAATTAACGTCATGTTCTAGGAAATATAATTGTCTACAAACTGACACTTTAGTTAAGCAAATCGGTTTGGTAGAATGTTCTCAATCTTGTATGCAAAATGGTACGACATTTTGAAAAAGACTCATTTAAAGTTCGATGAATATAAGAACACTTTATATTTGTTAGGAACTTTTGGAAGTATAACTTCATATATACTGGAACTATTGACTTTAAACTTTAAGGGAATATTGTTGAATAGTGTAGCTATTGATTAAGCCTATTTTTAATACATAATTCATAAGCATAGGGTTTTTTTTCACATTAAAATTGATATTTAAATTTAATCATTCCGCGTCCTTTTTTGTATTGTGCAACTGCGTACACTCTAACGTCCTTAATTTTTATCAGGATCGAAAAACCTAAACTTTATTGCAATTTCTATGAAACTTTCTAGAATATGACGTCGAGTATTTTTCAGAAAAAATTAAAATTGCATGTTTGTATATAGTTTTAAAGTTAAATTTCATTTTTCCATACGAATTCGACATAAATATACGAAAATTATATGTGAATATATATTTTGTCAGTAAAAAACTAACGTCATATTCAAGATAATTTCATTGTCCATGAAACGAGTCATTATATAGCTAAATCTGTTAAGTAAAATTTTCTCAATCGTGTACGCAAAATTATAAAACAGCGCGAAAGTTATCGACTTGAACCTGAAAAACGTAAAAAAAAAACGTTAATGAAGGAAGGACTGATGAATGTTTTTAGACGTAAGATTGAGAGAGATAATGACCTGTCGCAATATTTTCTGTCACTATAACGTAATAACAAAAGTTATAAGAGTTTATGAGGAATCCACGAAAACTCGACTCCAGACTTGTGCAACTCCAACTCTAACTCATTTCGGGATAAAGATGAAGATTGCTAGGGATCTTAAATGGGAAGATTCCATCTCAACACATTAAAGTTCATTTAAACTATTTAACTTGCAGCCTTAAAATAAGCGTAACCTCAACACTGGCTGTTGCAAATCCTCGTTTTTTTATTAAAAATCTTTTGACATTAAAATTTAAAAAAAATTTGGAAAATAAGAACCAAATTTCTCTGGGATTAAGTTCATAATGATGAACGTATGTTCATTTATAAATACTTGCATGTCTGGAACATTGATCCTACTTCACTCTAGAGTTTCCCGTCGAAGTTTCTCCGTTTCTTCCTTTCTTCGGAGAAAGTTAGGATCGCCCAGTTGATGCCAAAAAAACTCGGTGAAAATTCGCGCCGTGTTCCTCCTCCTTCCTTTGGTGAAGTTTCGCGAACCACCAACGTAGACGTAGTAGTACTTGGGGCTGTTCCTGTTCGTAACCGTTCCAAGCTTCCAGCCAACAGTTTTAAACTTTTTACCACCTCGCCAGTCAGACACGCGCAACTCGTCGAGTTTTCTTCGTTTTCTTCGTGAGAGCGCATTTCCGCAAACGTGCTCATTCATTCCGAGGCGATCTATGTTCGACTAGGGGATGGGAATCCACACCACAAGCTAGAGGGGAAACGAACCGTTCACGCCGCGCCGCGCCGTACCGAGCAGAGTGGCAAATGGCAAGTGGGAACTGCAGTGGTTGGTTTGTAGGAGGCGGTTTGGAGGAGAGCAAACAGCCCCCACACATTGTTCTCGGCATACTTGCGCACAGTTTCTCGTCTCGGCCAAGTCCAGAAAGTTTCAATTTAAATCAAGTGATTCCCACCGACTTTCAGTCAAGTGGTACCATGTAAAACGAGCTTAATAGTCCTTGACTAGGGTTTCGTTGAGTTTTTCAAGGAGTTGAAGGATAGCAACTACTATATTTCGTCAATTTTGATTTTTTTTTAATTAATCTTTACAGTGAATAGCTCAAAATTTGATTTTATCGGCCGTAAAACACTTATTTCGATATTACTAAGCTTCTCAAGGTCGAGATCTACGGTTGACGCAATTATTAGTAAAGAAGACATGATACCTTGACCGGATCTGTCATCTAAATGAAGGTATCTTGGCTCGGAGTTGGGCATATCATCCATTTTCAGGGTTTTCTGTGCCTAAAAACCTAAGAAAATGATGATACCTCCGACCGAATCGGACTATAAAAATGCACGTACTGAAATTTCTAAAATTTTAAGCGAATTTCTTTTAACACACCAATTAAATCTATTTAATCACATTACTAGTCGTATCAAAGTCTGAATCTATTGTGGTAAGAAAAACGTAATGTCCCAACCGGATCTGCCATCAAAATGAAGACATCCTGACTTGTAGATAGTCATATCTTCAATTATCTGTTTTTTGTGGAAATGGAAGTTACATTGAATTCTAGAAATACATAACATCAATTTTCCACTTTATCAGGCTCTGAAAATACTAAGAAAATGATAATACCTCCGACCGGATCTGTCTATAGACGGGAACACGTTAAATTTATATAATTGGGCTTAACTGTCCATAGGAATCTACTTAATGACATTTTAATCCTCCAATTAAAACGCTAAAACCGTCTTAACACCTATGACTAACCGTTTAGACTTAAGTCACATAACGTCAAAGACCAAACAGAAGCATTAACAAAAATTCCACATTTCCTAATTTAGTCATCAACGCCTGATTTTGAGAAACGCATAATTTTAAGCATAATTTAAATTCCACATCACATGAAATGAAATTTCAACATAATGAACAAGAAATGATAAAAAAAACTGTCATGCATTCTCAATTACCTTAGTTAATGCTATGCATCTTGGCACATTGTTGCTTTATTGTTTTTTAAAACCTTGTGATTACCACTGAATGGCAAAGGCATCCATCTCCATGGTAAAAATGCATCGCGAGGACAAAACCTCCGAATAGTGTATGCATTATCCACGGCGATTTTATGTAAGGTGTCGTGTGAAAAGATCGAGTTGAGAATGTAAAAGAAGCCAACACTTCTGTCGATTACGCGTCCACCATTGAGGCTAGTGTCTCGATAATTTCTCACGTATTGTTGCCGTGTCGAAGAATGCATCAGAAAATCGAAGCATAAAGTTACGAGTTACTGTAAGCTGGTTACATCAAAGTAAAAGATTAAAGCGCATCAGTTGCTCAGCATCCACTTCGTGACTCTCGAACCTAACGGAAGCTTGGTGATTAATTGAAAAATATTAGCGTTATAAACAAGAAAGTATTGAAATTTGATCATTAAGTATATTAAGTATATCAGAACTGATTTTTCGTTTTGAATTTTAAGTTTTTTGAGAGTTTTTAATAGTTTCTAAAGAGTTTTAATAATTTTATATGGACTTGTAAAGGTTTGAAAATGTTTTTGACCGATTTTGTAGGTTTTACAGGATTTTAAAGGGGTCTTAAATGATCATAAAGATATTTAATGATTTCTAATGATATTTAAAAGGTCTTTACAGTATACAAATGTTTTTATGGGGTTTTTATTGAAGTTTTACGGGGTTTTAAAAGATTAATCGAAGGGTTTAAACGTATTTCAAGGCTTTTATAGATTATTAGTAATTTTTCAGAGTTTTTATAGAAGTATTTAATGTTTTTACAAGTATTTCGTGGGTTTTCATGGTTTCATGGTGATTATTTTAAAGGTACTAAGTGATTTTTATTGGTTTGAATAGGTTTAAAAAAGGATTTCAGGTCTTTAATGATTTTTAAAGATGTTTTAAAGATTTTTACAAATTTTGAAAGAGTTTGACAGGATTTTTAAAGAAATTCATATTTTAGGATCATCATTCAGGAGGCTGCTGTGTCAGTTCTATGAATACTGTGCTGTTTTTACTTTTGGCAAGTCGCAGGCCTCATCATGAAACCTTCCTCCTTTCTCAGCCGGGCTTAGGATCATCCTTGAAGCAGAAAATGTATGGCAATATCCGAAATACACACCAGGGCCAAAAGTGTTATTAATAACACTATCATTGAACAAGTCTCGCAGTTCAGCTACCTTGGAGTAAGGATTTCTAGTTGCGGATACCTGGCAGACGACGTCAGATAAAGCAGCGAGAATATCTGAATGCCTTCGGAACTCTATATGGAACAACCGGAACATGTCTGTATCCAGCAGAACTCGTATATATAATTCCTGCATACGACCTATTCTAACCTACGCCGCGGAAACAAGAACGGACCACGTCCTCATCAAACGCATACTCAGAACAACAGAGATGCACGCTCTAACAATAAGAGCAATAAGCGGACTAACCATCTGGGACAAGAAACGGAAAAACGATTTTAGAAAGAGGTGAGATGTTCCAGACATAGTGCGACGGTCAAGAAATCGTAGGAGGATGTGGAACGACCACGTTGACAGAATGCAGACCGAGGGAATCGCGCGACATGCCACCAAAAAGATGGTCCGCCGATAACGGGACATCAATGTCCCAGGAGACGTGAAAAATAAGAAGATTATTCAGGAATTAAAATTAAAATGTTTTCGATAATTTTTTAAAGGGTTTTTAAAGATGTTTATAAGTTTTTAAATGTTTTAACGTACTTTTTAGTGTTTTAAATAGTTTTTAAAGTTTATTTATAGGTCTGAAAAGGAATCTGAAGATTTTACAATTTTCTTAAAGATTGTAGATGATTTAATACAAAAATAGTAAAGTTTGTTAAAGGTTTTTAAAGATTTTTGTAGGTTTCTGAAGGAGTTTAGATGGTTTTTCAGCTTTCTAATTTTTTTTAAAGAAATGACAGTCCGTTTAAAATCTTTTTTGTTTGCTTCTGAGCTAAGGAAACCTAAGCAAAGAGGTGTCTGGAGTTGTCTCAACCACTAAGCTGGTTGCTTAAGTTTCGGGTGCACATGTGGTCGGATTCCCAGGTTCCCACCGTGTGTCGAGCATTCCCACAGCCACAGTTGACAGTGTTTTCATCTTAACATCAGCATATGCCCCTGGATTTCTCATAATTCCTCATATTTTCATTCAATTATAAGTGTTTACGACTTAATTATACCTCGTCTGGTGGAATTCCTGAAAAAAAATCATGGATCGGCAACCCTCTTTACTCACCAAACAGCTTTTTTTAATTACACATTCGGAAATAGGCGAGTAATTGCCTATAACTGAGTGTGTACGTATATGTTTGCCGACCCATGTTTCCGATCATTCGGGCATCGGCAAGCATCGTCATCAAAACTAATCATTTTATAAATAGCTAAGTTGATAATTTGACATTGTCACTTCTGATTTGCCGACCCCTGCAGAATTCATGGGTCCGCAATCTACGTTCCTTGAGTCATATAACTGTTTTATTTATAAATTCACTCTACCTAGAAATAGTATGTAGTTACACCTCGTTTACACCGACAAACAGGAGTACAAACAGGTACGAAAGTTGCGTACACCTGACCCGCAAAACAGGGGTCGGCAACTTTCGTCTTTTCTAACCGACGAGAAATGTTGTACAGTATTTTCTTTGCGTTTTATATAATTTGCCGACTCCTGACAAAAAATCATGGATCGGCAACTCATACTTAGTAATCGCAGATTTAGTACTAATTAACATTGAGAACACTTAACGATGTCAAAGTCAAATACGTCCTAAGTGGATGGACAACACGACTTGTCACCGTTTGTTTTTGATCAATTTACATTAAAATCTAGTTTACCGACCCCTGAGAATGAGTCGACAAAGTCAAGGGTCGGCAAATTTATGAGTCGACAACCCACATTCATCTTTACCTAGTTTATAAAAATTCATATACACTAATGATAAAATGCTAAAAGGCATTCTCTAGTTTGTCGGCCCTTGATTTTCAAAAGACAATGATCATTCATTCAGGGGTTGGCAAACTTCAAAATTTTAGAAGTAGCAAATTTATAACAGACGTGTATATTTTTAATCCTCTTCAACGTTACTTTAGTTTACCGACCCCTGAGAATGAGTCGATGTCAAAGTCAAATATGTCCTAAGTGGATGGACAACACGACTTGTCACCGTTTGTTTTTGATCAATTTACATTAAAATCTCGTTTTTCTTCCATCCAAACATAGCCCTTATACAAGGTGTCGCAGAAAATTGTATTTTAAAGAAATCTAAATATATTCTTACCTTAAATATTAGGCAAACGTGTACGTTTTTTTTGGGGGATTTTCGATTAATCTAATTCAACGTGTTGGTCTGTCTTATCAAAAATTCGGAACACTTAGTTGTTGATGTCTTCGAGGATAGTTTATTCCACACACGCTCGATTTTTATTACCCATAATGAAGCAATAAAGGCGCAGATTGATTTTCTCAATGTATGCATGCATAATATGTTGTTGTTCCGCAGCCGATACATAACATTATCTCATCACAATTCACTCGCTTCTAGGCCGCGTCGTCTTCTTGCGTTATTGAACTTTTAGTTACGTCGATCGCATTGAAACTTTAAATAACGTCTATCCCGATACTACGACCATTTAAGACTATATCTTCAATCTTCAATCTGAAAACACTCGCAGGTAGGTATTTTATGTGATTGCATACCTTCTTGGTTCGACTGAAAATGTGCTTAAAACGAAAATAATCTGAATATCTCCGATTGATGCGTATTTAATGGCGTAAATTACAACTTCATCTATTTGCTAATGTGTCAGAATTTAAACGAATTCCACGGCGATATAAAAAAACAGAGTGTATTCTTTTAATTGCTGAGGCACAACTTGCGTAATTGAGCCATAAAAATAACGACGGACGAACGACCTTAGTAACTTGTACTCGTACAAAGAAATTGACGCGACAATCCGTCAGTAATTTGGGTCTTAATTTGATATATACGTTTTAAATTAAGACTCGCTCAACTCCTTGGCTATGACGATCATCTTCATGCTCTAAATTAAGACCTACATTGTATTTGCTGAACCCCGGATGGTCCGCTTTGGTTTCAGACCAACAAAAAAAGAGGACACTTGGAATTCCCACCCAATTCCACCCAATTTGCTGCGACTCCTATGCTTGCCGACTTTATTACCGCCTCAATTGCATCACAAATTGCTGGACACACACTGGCACACACTGGCACACACTGGCGAGCGCACACACCGAACGTGGATAAATAAAAACCAGGGGCGGCGATTATGAAGTCGTTACACTTCGACCCTGTCACGGCGACACGCCACAAATTGGACGCATTGTTCGGGAAACTTCCTGGAAATTTCCTACCCGGTTCGGTATTTTTCGGACCGTCTGCGCGCGTCGTCGCATTGCGGTGCGATCCCGACCGATTACCAATTAAAACATTCACCACATCGCGGCGACCCAGCGCAGCGTTTCGACAAAAACCAATCCGAAATTATTTCGCTTCCGAATGGTTATTCAGGGGTTGGCAAACTTCAATATCTTAGAAGTAGCAAATTTATAACAGACGTGTATATTTTTATTCCTTTTCAGCGTTACTTTAGTTTACCGACCCCTGAGAATGAGTCGACAAAGTCAAGGGTCGGCAAATTTATGAGTTGACAACCCATATTCATCTTTACCTAAATTATAAAAATTCATATACACTAATGATAAAATGCTAAAAGGCATTCTCTAGTTTGTCGACCCTTGATTTTCAAAAGACAATGATCATTCATTCAAGGGTTGGCAAACTTCAAAATTTTGGAAGTAGCAAATTTATAACAGACGTGTATATTTTTATTCCTCTTCAACGTTACTTTAGTTTACCGACCCCTGAGAATGAGTCGACAAAGTTAAGGGCCGGCAAATTTATGAGTCGGCAACCCATATTCATCATTATCTAATTTATAGAAATTCATACGCATTAATGATGTTTGTTGACTCTAACCTAACCTAACCTAACCTAATTTATAGAAATTCATACACATTAATGATGTTTGTTGACTCTTGATTTTCGAAAGATTCAAGGGTCGGCAAATTCGCTTTTTAATGAAAACTCAACACTGGCGTTCTTTAATCCTTAAGAATTATAGATGTAGCAAATTTGTAACTAACGTTTCTAACATGTTTACCTTTTCCAGGCAAGTTTAGTTTGTCGACCCTTGAAATAGGTCAGCAAAGTCATGGGTCGACATATACATCATATACATCAATATCCTGTTATTATAAATAAACACCTTATTGATGTTTTTTTAAGAAGTCACTCCCTTGTTTGCCGACCCTTTTTGCCTGAGGAGTCAAAGGATGCGGGGGTTGGCAAAATTGGGTTGTCAGGAAACTTTCAGTGTCGATTAAACTGTTACACATAATTATATAACAAAACTACAATTCTATGTTTGCCGACCCCCGACCAATAAAATATCAGGGGTCGACAACGCACCCCCTTCATTATTAAATAATAATTTTTCTTCAATACTCAGAAACACTGAAAAGAAAGACAACACAGTAATATATGGTTTACCGACCCCTGGTTTGCCTACGAATATAAAAGAGCAATCGTGTATAAAGTGTTAATTTTAATAAAAATCGTTTTACGCTCGCAAATTGCAGCGAAATTGAAGGATTCACTGACTTGCTCGCTGGGACCAGACTCTGGGGCTACGACTAGGCATGACAAGACAGTTCTTTTGCGCTCACGAACCATTTATCTCAATCAAGCGGGCTCGCACAGAATGCCATCCCATTCAGGAACCGTGTCTTTCATGGATGGGTCTATAGCAATCTCAGAGAGAGCGAGAGAGTGAGGCAGACCGAGAAAATTCCTTCATGCCAACCAGCAGGTGACCGGACTAATGATCCCACCGAAAATCCCATGATCTATTACCAAACGTCCCAGTATTGCGCTTCGTACCACACATCAGCGCACATAAAAACGTCGTAAAATTGAAATTAATACATTTATGTTGCGGGCAGATGTTAATTGAACCATCTCAAGGATTCAAGTGGTCATTCATTAGGAATAAAAGTATTTTGGTATTTTAATTTCTTATGGTAGCTCTTGAATCCTTGTGTTAACTCCTTTTTAATCCAACGAATTGTTCCTAGAAAGTTTGTTAAAAAAAGATTTCAACGATATATTTGAAAATAGAAAAATTTCAATCAACTGCTATGAAGTTAGAAAAAAAAATCCCAGAAAAGATTTTTATTGGATATACCCATAAGAAAAAAATAAAATAAAAAATAAAAATCAAACGTACCCCTTTCTCTTTGGCATATTTTGTTTACATGACCCTAATGAGTACAAACTTTGAGAGAGCCATTTTTTGACTCGATGCAAGAGCCTTAAAATGACGATTAAAGTATGAAATTTTCAATAGGTCCGTCCATAAAAGGAGATATGCACTCTAATTTCTCCGAAACTAGACGAAGGTGCCTCAAGATGTTCAAACAAAAATTGTTGAAAATTCAGAGAGCAATATGCTGAAGAAATAAATTCATGATCGAGTCGGAGTAGATAGGAAAAAGGGTTAAATAAAGAGATACTGCCTTGAAACTTGTACCAATATAATGAACTCATTAAAGTGCTTCGTAGTAGTTTTTGCAAATTTACAAAAAAATTTGTAATTTTAATTGAAATTCTTCTCTATTTAGGTATAAGTTTCAATGCATTATCTCTTTATTTAACCTTTTCTCCTATCTACACTGACTCGATCATGCATTTATTTTCATCAGCATATTCCTCTCTAAATTTGCAACAATTTTTGTTGGAACATTTTGAGGCACCTTGATCTAGTTTAGGAGAAATTAGAGTAAATATGTCCTCGTATGGACTGATCTATTAAAAATTTGATATTTTAATCGTTTAGGGCACTTACACCGAGTCAAAAAAATGACTCTCTCAAAATATGTACTCATTTGGGTCATGTAAACAACATATGTCAAGAAGAAGTGGTAAGCTCGATTTTTATTATTTATTTCTTTACTTATGGATATGTCTTAGAAAATTCTTTTCTGGGATTTTGTACTAACTTCACAGCGATCAATCGTAAATTATTTCGTTGGCTTCTCGTCTTCTTGCTTCAACAATATCACAGTCTATACCGGCTACATTGCTGATGAAAGAAGCTGACGAGTCGATTTGCTGGCAATTAATAAGCCCCCGATCAAAATGCAAATGATTGACAAGGCATTAACGCCGAAAAAAAGAACCGGTCGGTTTTTAATGGTCAGTCAGGCGAGTTCAAGCCAAGGAAGCCGCCTGGTGATAGGAAAACATTATAACAACTATTATTAAAAAACTGAATTTGAATATAAATGTGTGGCATTGCTTCATAATCGCCGATACAGGCGTGTTTATCACCACACCAGCAAATTAATATTCAAATTCAGCTTCTTCTCTCTTCGATTGCCCAATTTATAAATTTATTTAAAATAATTTCATCAAACTTCATTTATTACCATTTCTACTATTACTATTACCACCGATTGTGAACATTATTTCACTTCAATTCAATTCTAATTTATTCTCCACAGACTTTTTATATTAATCTTTGCAATGCTTACTGTTAGCAATGTGCTGTGCTCATAATCACATCAGTGTAATTTACGATACAATAAAATAAAGTCGTAAAAAGAGTATCAGTTTCATAATGACATGAAAACAATTCGACATTTTCTTCTTTTTCTCCATTTGGAACGTAAAAAAACAGCCTCAAAAGACATACGTCCATTTCGAATTTACTACTTTATTCCCACTTAATCAATAATGACGAAATATTAAATATTAAGCTCTCGTTTATTAGTGTGTCATTTAAATTAAGGTATATTCGATGCAGGTTTAATGAAGACGTCTATTTAACGATTTTAATATGCACGAAATCGTTAAAATACCGCAAGGAAATGTCACACGGATTCGTTGACCAGTTGACCAGCTTTAATAGCTTCGTCAAATTATAGTCAAGGAGCTATTAATTAATATAGATACATTATTTATTTATAACGGATCTAACATACGTATTTTCACACGAATTTTTAGGATATGTAGTGTTCATTTAGGTCATTAATTTTAGTAGAGACTGAAAAATCTATTTTGCAGCTCAGCCATATCCATTTATAAAAGGGGCGTGCACGAATTGTCCGTTTTAGAATTTTTTTGTTCGTGTTTCTTTGATGTTTTTTAACAAAACTACTCAAAATAGCTTAAAAAAAAACCATTAACCGGAATTAGTTCAATTTATGTACTAATCGTACAAAGTTTTTCATTCAAATCTGAGACGGACAATTCATGTACTCTCTATAAGTTAATTTTACAATTCGTTCAGGTTGACGACATCAAAATTCTATAATTTCAAGCAACTTTTACATAATAAAACTTTCCATATTGACTTTAAGGGTTTACCGACCCCTGAATAAAGACCATCCAATGGTCGGCAACATACACATACACAAATCAAGTGGATTAAGAAAGTATTAATTACTCGAAATTTTCATATTTATAACTTTAAGGTTTGTCGCACCTTCATGCAGAGATCATTCATGGGTCGGCAACTAACATGAATATAAAATGACTAAATTACCTTATTACAACTTCCTCATTACAGTTTTTTTCCGCAACAAATTCTTGACTGCGTTGCCGACGCATGACTATATTCAAGGGTCGGCAACTCACATCCATCCTATAGATTTTTTTCTAAAAAAGAGCAGTCTACAATTGAAAAGGAACTTAAACGCCCTGGAAACATCTTCAGGAAAGTAATATACCGCTCGGCTGAGCTGAAAATCAATTTTCATTTCCATCTGTTCCTGTTGCCATGTTTTATCTCTGTTTTCCGTGTGTTTTTCTTGGAATTTTTGGACAAATTTCAACCGAATATTCAACAATTTACATAGGCATCACCTGCCTTCAGCAAGCAACAAAAAGTGTGCAGGCTTTTACGTGACTTTTTTCGTAGTATTTTTTTATGTCGTGTTGTTTATGGTGTGAACTCAGTCTGCGAACATTAATGTGATGCGACAATGTTTGCGACAGCCTGTGACAGTATTCGCATGCGGTCGTTGCCGCTTCGTCGCGCAACTTCGCAAATACCCGGCGATTTTTGCACTCGTCGCGTTTGGCTTCACGCACGCAGCCCCGCGTCGAAACTAATGTGTAAATGCAAGGCACTAATCCCCCAATACGTTAATAAATGCGGTCCGAAAAGGCCGCTGTGCCGGCAGTGGGCGATTTTAAGAAAAGAACGTCTTAAATCAACGGAAGTAGAGATTGAGAGCTAAAAATATGGACTTCACGTGTTTTATTATTATTTCTAGGGTATTTAGAATAATGCTACCGGAATGAATGTTTCACTAATAGATGAATTAGTTTTTTGGTGATTATAATCAATACTTGGATTTATAAATTGTTTATTTTTACTTGGAGTTATCACAGGTAGACTTTACACTTTGCTAGTGATATAGAAATGTCAAATGTATATAAAAAGTTATACATCAGCATATTGCCGAATTCATACTCTATTAAATGATATATAATTTATTATTGTCGTGCTTGTGTACGACCTATTTTTAGGGGTATATATAGGAGCGCGCAGTAGATCCCATGTTAATTTTCCATATACGACTCGACGTAATTTTCCGTGAGCGACAAATTTTGTGCGTGCGCATCTCAAGTCCAGCGAAAGTTCATAAAGTGGCAACTCGTATATGGACGATTTACATGCAGTCCTCTGCGCGCTCCTATATTTACCACAAAAAATGAATCGTCCACAGGCAACATAATAATAATATATACACCTTTTAATAGATAATGAAATGAAGAATATGCTGAAATATAACTCATTGAATACATTTAACTTTTCCATAACACCAGAAAGTGGTAAAGTCTACCACTGATAACGCTATACAAAATAGAAAATTTTAATTTTTAAGTTTTGATTATTAAAATTAAGCAGTTAACCTACTTAATGGTATATCATCCATTACTTAATCATTGTTTTAAATATGGTAAAATTAATGATAAAAATACGGGAAATGTATACATTTTAACACTCCCGACGCGAAGGCGTCAATGTAACGCTTCTTTTTGAAATCGCCCCAACGGGCAACGTCTTGGATTACACTTTGTTGGGCGTTATTTCATCAAATAATTTATGTAGTTATACTAATAATGAGTATGCAACAACACTCTCATACATATGACAAATATGCACACATGGAATTTGCTAATTACGCCCAGATCTTCCCAACTCGGTTTACTTAACCTTTAATTGATAATTAAAAATGAATGATGAATAAACTCGTCTTACGGTTGGTTCTTGGGACTCCTAAGAGACACCACATGACATTACGTGACAACTGCACATATAGGTAAAAAAAAACAAAGAATGCTAAAAAATACTACTTTAAATAACAGTAATTAAACACCCTTTAGATGCTTTTATTATAACCTTGATATTAATATATTAATGTAATCATAGTTGTACACTGTTTGTTTTATCCATATTGACATTATTAAATTAATGTTAATTAGTGTACGCAGCGTACACAATTTAGGCGGAGTTGAAGCTGTGTGTATTATTCATTACAAAGTGAATTGCGAGTAGTTTCGCAATATGCACGCGTATGTACAATTTATGAGGCTCATGATATGAATATGTATAAACGACAGCACGTTCCTGGATGCTCTTCACCATTTCCTACATTCTGCTACTTGCAGAGCCGAGCAGACCGAATTCGGCCAGCCCGTCAATAACAGTAATTCTTTACTGAAAGTTTAGTTATGTTCTCAGGATTGCCAACATGGTGTCGATGTATAATTGTAATTGCAAACAAGTTAAAATAAACTCAATTAAACTCGGCCCAATCTGCGAAGGTCCATATTAAAATCACGTCAAAATAAATTTGAAACGAACATGTAAAAATAAACCGACTTGCCATAGCAGAGCCGGAGAGGAAAAGAAATGAAGATGAAGATAAAAAAGGACGAAGGAATGCGTTCGCAATGAATAATGTGTTGTTTTAATGAAATGTTATAGGTATATATTTTATTGCTTATTCATTCGAGTTGGAAGAAGTTGGTTGAGTTGGTTTTGCACAGGTTGTTTGCGATATTTAATGCAGTCATATGACGTTTAGAGGGGAGATCAAGAAAGACAGGTTGAATCAAAGATTAAAAACACCTTGTAGCTTCCTTCGGAGACGAGTGCAGCGAAAGCAAATACACGCTTCGGTCGTATATTAAGAGCAGCTGGCTGACACCAACACATTGAGATGGTTGGATGGTTGGATAGGTGCGCGCACATGCAATATGTAGGGATACGGCTGGAATTCGCAAGGACGACGGGTCGTCCTCGGGGCGAAAGAAGAATGGAACGTGCCCTGCTGCCTACACACGGCGCGCGGACTGCATAAACACACAATTCGTCTGTTCACAGTTGTAGTATTTATTCACTCGCGAGTAATACGAGCTTACAAGCAGACAGTTTGGACCACACTACCACATGGTTGGTGGCAGATGGGGATTAGTGATGCGAGAGAGGAGTAAGGGATTCATTACAATATCTGGAAGTGTCTTTAAATGACTTTATTTGTTTAGAAATATTAAATTTGAGAAAAATTAGAAAAATTGATGTTAATTTAAGTGAAGAAGGCGTGATTTTGTCGTCTCCTTGACATTTTGAAGGCTGAGTACACGACCGTCAAGTCTGCAGGATCAGACTATTTAATTATCTATAAAGTGAGCTTTCATTTATCCTAATTGGTTCGAGATAATGCAAGAAAAACGGCTTTAAATTCAGATAAACATTAGAAAATTTTAAAATTTTATGACGTTTTTAAGCTATAACTTCGAAAATACTGCAGCTATCGACTTGAAGTTTGGAGAGAACATGTTTGAATAGGTTTGCTATTATATCATACATAATCATACTGTAATGTTTTGACACCTTAAACACCTTAAATTGATAAATTGACTAATTTTGTAATTAAAATTTGACTATAAATACGAAAAAAATGTAAATACATATTTTATCACAAAACAATTGACGTCATATTCAAGACAATTTAATTATCTATAAAATGAGCTTTCATTCATCCAAATTGGTTCGAGATAATGCAAGAAAAACGCCTTTAAATTCAAATAAACATTAGAAAATTGTAATTTTTTTGACGTTTTTAAGCTATAACTTCGAAAATACTGCATCTATCGACTTGAAATTTTGAGAGAACATGTTTGAATAGGTTTGTTATTACCTAAGGCCATCTTTAATGCATAATTTATAATCATATTGTAATGTTTTGACACCTTAAACACCTTAAATTGACAAATTGACTAATTTTGTGATTAAAATTTGACTATAAATACGAAAAAATATGTAACTATATATTTTATCACAAAACAATTAACGTCATATTCAAGATAATTTAATTATCTATAAAATGAGCTTTCATTTATCCAAATTGGTTCGAGATAATGCGAGAAAAACGCCTCAGATAAACATAAGAAAATTTAAAATTTTTATGAAGTTTTTAAGCTATGACTTCGAAAATACTGTAGCTATCGAATTTTTGAGAGAACATGTTTAAATAGGTTTACTATGGATTAAAACTATCTTTAATGCATAATTCATAAGCATACTGTAATATTTTTTATATTAAAACATCGATACTTTAGTTATACATTGATGTCATATTGTTAGAATCTCATTTTTTAAAACTTGCTTAGCTGCGTACATCATACTGGCTTTAATTTTGATTCTAAATAAAATATCAAGAAGATTTAGCAAACTATATTAAATTCTCTTGAATATGACGTGCAGTATATTCAAGAAATTGTCAAGATTGTATATTTTTATATAATTTAAATTGAAAGTGCATTTTTTTCAATGAAACTTCCAATTAAAAATTTAATAAAAATTTAAGTATATTATACTCCTTATAATAGATGACGTCATATTCTTGAGAATTTAATTGTCTATTAAATGTACTATTACGTATTGAAATCAGTTTGGTAGAATTTGTAAAATCGTGCACGCAATATCGAAAAACGATGTTGCGTGAAAAACGGATAGGGTAAACATATGAATACTACATATTTTGAATAAGTTTAATGAGCTGTAACTTCGTAAATATTGCAGCTATCGACTTGAAATTTTGAGAGAATCTTCTTGAATAGTTTAGCTATTAATTGAGACTATTTCCGAACTTCTCAATGTTCAAAATCTTCCTTCAAATCCCCAAATAATCAATTTTCTATAGAATATCTTTCGAAAATGTATGATGCACATTTTAAATTTCCTTTTAAATTATCGCTATTAAAAGTTGGCAACGCACTTTATACTTTTTTAGAAACTTTATGACGCTAAAAAAGCTTCTAAATCATTCATCAAATCCTACACATTAAATAAAAACTCTAAACAATTAAAACAATTACAATTAATTGCCTCAATTAATTCAAAAATAAATCAGGCGGAAACAAAATTAATAAAGCAATTGGAAAATCGCTTAATATAAATGAAGAAATTACATTTAATTGTTCATCGTAACTACAGCTTCTTCTTCCTCCAGTTGTGAGCCATACGAAATGAATAAATGACCGGCCAGCCCAAACCTGATACTTTTAATCGATTGCAATTAACGCTTCGTTTAATTAAATCAGGTGGTTAATTCCAATTTAAAATTTTAAGCAATCCAAACAAGTTACATTTTCAAGCATATCGCTGCGGCTCATGATATTAGGCATTCAAATAAATGCAAAATATTCTTTTAAAAGTTACGAGGCACGAAATGGACCGTGGACGGCGGCGTCGTATGGTAAAAAGGCAATGAAAAAGTCGTGATTTCGAATGGAGTCACTAATTATTTTTTAATGGTCCAGCGTCCACGCGTTTCCTTTGCAGGCTGTACGCAAAGCGGCAGGTTGTTTACGAGTATACTGGAGGAGAGCAGCAGGAGATACTTTTTTTTTTCTGTAGCCTTTTTATTTGTTTGCACCGGAGGAAACAGAAATAAAATGACGTGTCTATTTCCAAAAAGGAAGCTTGATCACGTATCAACGCACCGGATCTCATTTTTTTGGGTAACGCTTTGAGTAAGTGGCTTTACCAAACTGGGTTTTTGAGAGTTTTTGTTTTGAGAGGATTATAACTGTAAACATAGAACTGTTTAAAGTTTTAGGAAATTTAATGCGAGACAAATGGGAGAAAAACTACTAAAACCACGTATTTCGTCAACATTTACTGGTAATTTTATGTAATTATTACAGATAATTAATATTTTCAAGTTTAATAATTATTCGAAAGTAGTTAACTGTTGTTTAAGCGTCCATTTTTAAGGGTAATCAGTAAAATAACATAGAAATGTTAAACATATTTCGGTAAATTCAATTTCAAGTCTTTAATTGCCTTAAGAAAATCTGAAAAAACAACGTTAACCAAAGATAAACCAATTAAAACCAATTCAAACTTACATAAACAGAATTATTTATAGAAAAGTGATACTTACAAAGATAAACGTACTAATTAATGATAAGCAGTTAAGGCCTACATTTGATAAAGAGAACAAAACAAGCAATATTAATGTGATGTTGAAATAAAGCTCAACGAAATCCTCGTCACGTAAAAAACTAGTTTAATTTCCTGCTTATTATGACTTCTCATTTATCCGCTAATCATCTCGTATCTTGGCGTTAATCCTACCAGATTCTACGTTGAGGAATTTCGAATTTACTGCCTGAAAGCGCGAATATCAACTCGAAGATAATATCCGACAAACCGGCCAACTTTAGCTTTAATTAGCTCTCGAAACTCGGAATGTTTACTAGGCTCTCTCAACGTCGATCTACGCCGATCTACGTCGAAAATTTCTCTCATTCCACCGTTTGACCATTTCCACAATTTTCTGGCTGCTTTTTTGTTTATGTCTTTATTTTAACCGGCGTGTCGCGTGTTCCTCCCGGAGCGCTGAAGTCAATTTAACGCAATCGTAAAAATTCTGATGCGAGCGCGGTGCTTTAATGACGCAGTCATCGTCGCGCCAGGTCGCGTTAAAAACCGTAAAGTGAAGGCAAACATGCAGCACGTCAAGCAAGTACGTCGATTTTTCCATCAATGATGGTGATTTCTGATTGCCGCGAGAAATTGCATGCGAGAGGGTCGTAAACCTGAATGGTGATCGTGCCCACTTTGATATGACACTAACAACTCATCATTCGTCTCTCATTTGAGGGAAAATTAGGTGAAATTAAAGAGAATTAAGTCATTCTATTCAAGTTTTGAAAGGTATTTGATGTCCCACATAAATTTGAAATTACAAGACTTGGAACAGAATTTGGGCAGAATTGGCAAGTTCCCAGGGAATGACTATGAATACCAAAATTTCAGAGAAATGACTTTGAATACTGGGAATATCAGTACTTTCAATTTTGTCGTTTAGAATTCACCAATTTTCATCACTGATCTGTAATTTCATAAATCGGATTTCAATAATTTGGATTTGGGAAGTTCCGAGGAAATCATAGTCGTTTCCTGGGGGCTTCCCTTATAGAAATTACAGGGAAACGGCTATGAATATAGAGGAAATTAAAATTAACACTGTTAGTCTTTTAAACCTTTTCAATGCATTTTAGACAAAAGTATATCAATTTTAAGAATTTTAATAATATTTTCGCAGATTTTAATTAAACTCTTCATATCCCAAAAACAAAAAGAGCTATATCCAATGTATTTACATTATTTCAAAGAGAATTGAAAGCTCATTCATATGTTTTTATTAGCTTGACCCTGACAGATTTTATATAATTCAAGAAACATTAAACGTGATATATTTGGTAGATATTCTTCTGCTTTCTAAGAATTATTTACTTTATATGTTATATTGAATTTGGCAATTTAGTGAGAAGTTTTTAAATTACATATTTGAGAGCAAGTACTTAACAATTATTTTTCCTAGCTCATTCACAAAACTACCATCATTTGAACGACCCCAGATTACCCAGCATTTACATATGAAAGAAGAACATGTAATCATTTAGCACAATTAATGAATTTTCCAAAAAAATTAATTGAAATTGAAATTTAACACGGAAAGAGAAAATTTGAAGCCCCCGACCGGGTTCAAACCGGCAATCTTTGGGACACCGGCCCAACGCGCTACCAGCTGCGCCACGTAGACCCCGGGAACCCGACCTGGTACTTCGAATTAACTCCTTCCTTGCCGCGACGCGTCGATCTTGGCTGACTTTCAGATATATTTTTATATAAAATTTGGCAATTTAATGTGAAGCTAAATTACATATTTGAGAGCAATTGGTACCGCGTTCGGCCGGTATCCCAAAGATCGCCGGTTCGAACCCGGTCGGGGGTTTCAAATTTTCTCGCTCTCAAATATGTAATTATTTACTTTATTTCTCATTTCTTTCGGAAACGATTGTTCCTGTCTTGTACTTTAGCCTCTGAGCTATTCCCATAAAAGGTATGAAGAGATTAGAACTATTAGTTTGAGATTAGTTGACTTAATCTACAGTAAAAATCCCAAAAAAGTTACTAAATATCAAGAAATTACCAACATTCTCGCATTTTTTAATTAATTACTTTATAACACAACAAAATTGTGATATTTCAAATAATTTGAATGGCATGGCATGATAGCGAATGAAAAGCTCTTTCTTGTGATATACTTGTCGCTCCCAGAGTTTTTGGAAAATTCGGAATAGTTTCAGAGTTTGCAAAGTATTTAAATTTTCGTAGTATTAAATCTCTCAAAATCTTAAATGCGGACCTTTGACTAAACATATCTAGACATTCAAAGGAAACCTCTATGAATAGATACATTACAGAGAAACGACTATGAATATAGTAAGAAATAAAATTATCACTTTTTAGTCGTTTAAACAGTTTTAAAGCATTTAAAACAAAGGAAACTTGTATGCTGAAGTTGTATAAATGATTACATTAAATTTCGCGTATTTTGGTGTTAATTAGATTGGCAATAAAAAGTTATATAGCCAGAAACTTTCGAATCTTCCACCATCTTAAAAGGCGGAGAAGTGTGATGTGTGGAAATAAGGTGAATAAAGGCAGCTTTATTAGGAAATTTATGATGAGCGAGTGTTTTATACGAGCGAAGATTTTCAATTTGTCGTCGTTTAGGCCGGCGACATCCAAAGATACTTCTCCGAAGAAACCCCGCGTGTCCAGCAGGCTCGCAGGGCAATAAATAATAATAAGGCGGCTTGAGAGACCTCTCAAGCCACCACGTTGTATGTGCGAGCGTGAGTGTTTGGTCCATGCGAGATGTAAATGTACATTAATTTTATTGTCAACAGGTCTGTTTCGCGAACGCATAAAGTACGTCGCGTCGCCGCGTCGCTTTTTAATGTCGACTCCTTTTGCGGACTTGCACACTCGTCGTGCACCTAAAGCCTATGCAGAAAATCGCGCGTTTCCTGCGAGCTTGATTCCTAGGAATTTCTCCACCTCCTTCTACCAAACTGAAATCCGCCATAACGAAGCGGGTATAAGCGTCGTGGGTAATTTATAACGCTAATGTTTGTTATGCGTATGCATGACAAAATATTTCTGCATTTCGGCGATTTTTGCGTCGTTTTGCCGCCGACGATTAACGATTTCTCATGTCGTATGATTATTAAGCTCGCGCGACATGTATTAATCGCACATGCAACTCGTGTGCAAATCGCATCTCTACGTTTACTAAACTAGCCGACGATAAGTCAACGACGCGTGCACACTGCGCACACCGGCCATGCAACTAGTCGCAACTAGACGCACTTCCGCAATTAAAGCATGCGAGGATTTCCGAGTTTTACGAGTTACGGCTGAGCGTTGATAAACGGTTAATTAGCATTTTCATTTGCAAGCCAAACTTGGAGTGATTGCCCAGTTCCATGTGGTAATTAAATGGATATCTTAGTAGCAACTTTTTACCTATTTTCATAGGAGAGTTAATATTTTTGTAAGAAAGAATATATAATGTTCTATTAAATATTCCCTTCAGAAATTATAATGTTTGAAAAAAAATGCTCGTTCGTCTAAAAAAAGATAATGATACAGTTTCATTTGCAATGACTTTGAACGCATCTAGCTCAAAAACTAAAAGAGATATTTTAAACATTTTTACTTCGTTTGATAGATAATTAAAAGCCCTTTCCTGAGGTGGGTCCATCGATGATTTGGTCGTGGCAATCTTGGAAGAATTCTCAAAAATTATCCGGTTTCAAAAATATACAAATTTACGTAATATTTGATTATTCACTTAAAATCTCAAAAACGAAAAGAGCTATTCCCAATATCCTCACGTTATCCAAAAGATAATTAAATACTCTTTCTTATGAAGCCCTTTTTTATTAGTGTGACCCTGACAGATTTTATATAATAATCAATGGAAATTTAATAGCGATATCCTTGGTGGGTATTCTTCTGATTTCTAGCTATTATT
>JAODAC010033055.1:46129-57058 GCA_027575185.1 Mimaenictus wilsoni
AAAATATTTGTTCCTGGCTTGACCATTAGCCTCCCGGCCTTTCCGTAAAGTGCTTGAAGAGGTTACAACGGTTAGATTGAGATTTGATGTCTTCATTTATAGTAAAAACCTCCAAAAAGTTACTATTAAGAAAGTATTCAAATATTCACAGTTTTTAATTAATTACTTTATATCACAAAAACGAAATGATATATTATAAATATTGTTACCTGACTCTAAAGGAACTTAAAAGCTCCTTTTTGTGATATACTTTCTAATAGTGTGACTCTGATAGAGTTTGAAAAATTTTGAAAAGTTTCAAGGTCTACAAAATATCAGATTTTCGCTGTTTTTAATTAATCAGTCAGTTTATTAAAAGCAAACAGAGATATTACAAATATTTACAAATTATCTGAAAGAGAATTAAACGCTGTTTCTGACGAGGTCCTTTTTCTAAGTATGGTCCTTTCAGTTTTTGCAAAATAATCTAAAACATTTGATAATTATGTCTTTAGTACCAAATCTTCCGATTTCCAACAATTATTCACTTTAATTCTTATTTCCTCCAGGAAAACATTGCTCGTGGTTTTTATATTGTCCTCTCGGCAATTGACAAAACACATCCAGACGTAAATGTTTTCATTTTGTTATTTGCGGACATAATTTGCAATAAAAACCCTAAAAATGTTGCCTATATCAAGCAATTACACCTAAAAATCAGCTAATATCTCTAAATACGACTGTAGAACTCTCAAAAAATATAGAAGAGGCTACGAAAACTCAAAATGTCAAAATCCCAGGATTATTAATTCCATTGGAACATCAAAACAATACCACATAAAGAAAAACATCACAAATTAGCTGAAATTACTAATAAAAACGCGAAAAACAGAGAAGATAACGCAATAAACAGATTAAAACAAATGAAATAATTTCAAATTCATGTTGCCAAATTAAAAAAGAAGACTAAGTTGCCAAAAATTATTTAAATGCACTAATTCTTTTAATAAAAGCACCGAAACAAATTTAATTCTCCCAACTTATTATCATAATCTAAAAATTTACTTTTAAAATCACCATTTTCGGTCTATTTTTTGTTAAACATGTAGAAAGAAAACTCTCAAATATTCCAAGAGAGTTATACCAGTCTTTTAGACAACTTACTCTTCATTAACGTTCATAATGAACATACTTTACACCAAGGAAGTACTTAAGAATAGTTTAAACTACTTCTTAACTTCATCTTGAGAAGATCTACGAAACAAGCTTGGAAAGCTTCGAATGGTTATTCGATAATTCTACCTGCATGCTCGATAATGCTGCTGCATAAGGAGTGATCTTCACATGGATTGGTATGCATATGTTATTAGTTTTAATGATGATTTTGCCCGCCTCATTGCACGGATTGCACGGAGACCTGCGAATACTTCGGCAGCATAACTTCTGGAGCCATTACTGTTTGTTTCGCTAAAGTCCAAACGGCTCAGCCAGGTTAGGCGCTTATGGAATGACGGAATTAAGTAGTTTAATGAGATGCGGCTGTAATGCGTTGTGTGTGCTCACTGCTCAGTAGTGAGTGCACAGTTGAGAGACTGCGATACAGTTAGATTACGACATACCAGCTTGTACGATCCTGATTTCTTCCCGTGCATCCATCAAGAGGATTTAATCAATCTAACCAAAAATATCTGTGAATTAATTGTTTTAAAACAAACTCTTCTGAGCAGAAATAAATGAGAAAAGTGAAGAATTTTGTATCGAAGAATCACAAAATATACAAATACTTCATGACTTTATTGTAATTTTTAGTTTGAAGGCTTATATCTTAAAAAGTAAAAGCTATATTTCAAATATTTTAACATTATTTAATAGACAATTTAATTCTCTATCTTGTGAAGTGTTTTTTGTTAGTGAGAACCTGGCAGATTTTGAAGAATTTTCAAAATTTGCATAGATTGCAAAATATGCAAATTTTGGCCGGTTTTAGGTAATTAATTTCTGCATACCTCAACAAATTATGATAATAGGTCTAGTGTGAGATAAAATTCAATCGCTCTTACCAATACATGCTGAAATAGTTTCTCAATTCTCAAGATATTAAGAAATTGCCATCGATAATTACGAAAAAATAAAAATATCTCGAAGAAAATGACTTATTATTGGAATTCCTCATTTCAACGCTTATATCTGAAAAACTAAAGAGGATATTACATCACTTTGCGCATATTTTGAAAGAGAATTAAAAGGTGAAAAAGGTGTATCCTTGGATGTTCTGTTCCTGGCAATTTTGGGAGAAGTTTCAAAAATTGCACGATTTGAAAAATATACAAAATTAAGCAATATTTGATTAATCACTTCATATCTCAAAAACGAAAAGAGCTATTTCCAATGTCCTCACGTTATCCAAAAAAGAATTAAACGCTCTTTCTTGTGAGGCCCTTTTTATTAGTGTGACCCTGACAGATTTTATATAATAATCAAAGGTAATATAATAGCGATATCTTTGGCAGGTATTCTTCTGTTTCAAGCAATTATTTACTTTATTTCTTATTTCTTTCGAAAATTATTTGTTCCTGGCTTGACCAATAGCCTCTGGGCCTTTCCCTAAAATACTTAAAAGGGTTACAATGTTTTTTTTGAAATTTGAAAAATTACAAAATATACAAATACTTCATGTCTTTATTGTAATTTTTAGTTAGAAGGCTTATATCATAAAAAGTAAAAGCTATATTTCAAATATTTGAACATTATTTAAATGACAATTTAATTCTCTATCTTGTGAAGTAGTTTTTGTTAGCGAGATCCTGACAAATTTTGGAGAATTTTCAAAATTTGCATAGATTGAAAAATCTTCAAATTTTGGCCGGTTTTAGGTAATTAATTTCGGTATACCTCAACAAATTATGATAATAGGTCAAGAGTGAGATAAAATTCAATCGCTCTTATCAATAAATGCTGAAATAGTTTCTCAATTCTCAAGATATTAAGAAATTACCATCGATAAGTACGAAAAAAAAATAAAAATATCTCGAACGAAAAGCCTAATTATTAGAATTCCTCATTTCAACGCTCATATCTCAAAAACTAAACGAGATATTACATCACTTTGATCATATTCTGAAAGAAAATTAAAAGGTCAATCTTGTGACATCTTTTTGTTAGTTCCTTGATAGTTCTTGAGGAATCTTGAGAAGTTGCTTGGAACACAAATAACTACAACGAAAGGTTTAATTATCGTAATTCTTCATTTAAATGTTTATATCTCAAAAAGCGAATGAGATATTTCATATCCAATGGCATAATCTGAAAGAGAAATAAAAGATCTTTCAAATGATCTTTCTAATTTAATGATTTGTTAGCGTGGCCCTGGCAGTTTTTGAAATATTTTCAAAAATTGAATCCCAAAAATTCTAAGATATCCAACAACAAGTTTAATTACTGTAATTCCTCATTTTAACGCTCATATCTCAAAAACTATCAGAGATATTTCAAATCTTTTCGCATATTCTAAAAGAGAATTAAAAGCTCTTTCGTGTGTTGTATGCTACGTCAATATGGCCCTGATAGTCTTTAAGAAAACCAGCGAAAAATAATAGAAATTAATTCTTCACTGTCTAAAAATGCTTACAAATTCGCTAATTTTTACTGTATCTTCCTATTAATCGTCCTAAGAACAAAATTAGAAAGTATGTTAATAATTTGATGATTTACTTACTAATAAAAGCATAACCCAACCATTATCCATTCCAATTTCCAATGAAACTATTGTGATGGCTTACCTATAACAATAGAAAAAACCGATTAAGATACATTTTACCAGAGACAATGTACGAGCAATATAAAGAGAATATTTAACAAGGCGGGGAGCTTTGTTTTCACAACGTACATATATAATTAGCAGTTAAATATGTAATTATGCCAATTGCAAGCCAAGCTGTAATAACTCCTACCGGATATGGTTAGCACTGAAATACTTCCAATTATCCACGACTAGTTTGCTGTCATTCATTCCATTCATTTCCGCTTTACGGAAAAATAGTACAATTGTTTCTTATGATGGTATACTTTAATGTTCTTAGAAGAGTTTATATCCCTTACGTTTTTTTTCTGTAAATTGTTGTAACATAAATATAATTCTTAAGTCTTGTTTTAATTATTTTCTAATAAATTGTATTTAAACCATCCAACAGAAATTCTTATTATGGTAATTCCTCATTTTAACGCTCATATCTCAAAGACTAAATGAGATATTTCAAATGTTTTAACATATTCTGAAAGATAATTAAATGCTCCTTCTTATTTCGGAGTTATGTTAGTGTGCTCTGGGCAGTTTTTGAAACTTTTCGAAAAGTAGCGTAGTTAATATCTCGAACAAAAACTGTTCGTTATTGTAATTCTTTGTTTCAGCGCTTGTATCTCAAAAACTAATAGAGATATTTCAAATCTTTGAGGATATTCTGATAGAGAATTAAATGAGCTTTCTTGAGCAGTAGTTTTGATAGCGAGGTCTTGGTAGTTTTTGAAGAAAAGGGATTATTTGTGTAGTTTGCAATACATTCAGATTTTTGCCGTTTTAGGTAATTAATCTCTTTATATCTTGATAAAATATGTTAGTAGGTCAATTGTGAGATAATGTTCAATCAGTCATATCAAAAAAATGCTGAAATAGTTGCTTGGTTTTCCAGATTTTAAGAAATTACTATTGACTAATCCAAGAAAATCAAATATCACCAGCAAAGGGTCAACTTTTTATAGTTCCTCATTTGAACTCTTATATATCACAAACTATAAGAGATATATCAAATCTTTTAGCACGATCTGAAAGAGAATTAAATGCTCTTTCTTGTGTGGTAGATTTGTTAGTACGGCCCTAGTAGTTTTCGAACGAAATTAAAAAGTTGCATAGTTAGCAAATTATTCTAGTTTTTGCTGTTTTTAAGTAATTAACCACTTGATCTCACGATTAAACATGATAATAAGCCAAACATGAGATATCACTCAATCCCCCAAATCAGAAAATGATCAAATAGTTTCTCAGTTTTCCTGATATCCCGAAATTACAGTGGAAAAATCCTAAACAATGCAAATATGTGCAAAAAAACTCAAAAACTAAAACAAATTTATTGTAATTACTCCTTTTAACGCTCATATCTCAAAAACGAAAACAGATATTTCAAAGCTATTAGCATATTCGGAAAGTACATTAACAGATCATCCGCGTTTCCGTTATTTTCTAATAAAATATCCCGTTAAAATATATTTAAAGAACAAAACAAGAAAGAAATTACAGAAAAATATAAAGCTACTCTTGAATTTTATATTTCCACTGACTTCCTGTCCCACATTCACTTGTTTTAACCCAAACAAATTACTGACTTTTCAGGCCTTTTGACGCTTTGTTTGTACACCCATTTTTTACCACCGGAAATACGGGTCTAAAGGCTAAAAAGGGCTCAATGTGCAAGGCTCAAGCCCCAACATGAAACCAACAACCCTAAAAAAAAACGTGTTAATGTACTCACAGAGTTATTTACCATTAAGCATGACATTTGTAGGGATTGTAGAGATGAGGAATTGAATAATGAGCCTCTCTTTCATTATTCACCTTTTAAGTTGACTTAATTAAGCGAAAATCAGAGGAAAACCTTTCGAAACCTATGAGTATGCAAGGCACTAACACGTTTATAACGTCGGGAATAGGAGTACCACTGCGATTGGGCAATAATTTCGTTTTCCAAATGCAATTAATTCTGAAATTTAATTGAAAAATAGTTGTAGCACTTGTAGCACACGCAATTATGGTTATTACATCGGAATGAATTTTGCGCCTCGTACGTAACCAAATCGTAATTGTGAATTGTAATTGAGGTCGTAATTGTAATTTCGAAAATTACAAAATAAAATTAAAACGCACATGCTGGCTGTGCTGGGCTGGCGTTAGTTGGACGACTGGGTAATGATAACGCCCGAAAGCAATCGCACGCACAGTACGCGTTTAATAATTTTATTACCGACTGGTAGTTGTAAGTTTGTAAGTTGTAAGTATGCTGAGCTTGTGGTGGCTGAGCCAGCACCACTTCCACCTGATGATGGTGTTGGTTGGTAAGTAATAATAAGAGCACCAACCGAGAACTCTTCTTGCTATTGGAACTGGTAGGCTTGAAAACCGAAAATCAGGGGAAATTCATAGCATGCAAGAATGGCTTATGTCTGTACCGCCAGGAGAAGAAGTGACTACAGTGCGCCGAGTGTTTCTACAGCCTTGAATTATGGCACAGCTTGAATAATTTCCTGCCCCGGCGTCGGCTTCGGCATCGTGACTAAATTAGCAGATGTTTTCGGGTTTGCTTGACTCCCAAAACCCTCTTGCTCTTTGGCGAACACGAGGAGGAAAGACGCAAGAACGAATCCAAGAGAAATTTGATATTGTGCAAAACTTGTTGTCACATCACCACAAACAGATGAAATAAATTGGTGTAAACCGAAGACCGAAGGAGGGAGTGCTGCTCCAACGCACTGATCCAGAGTCGCCGTGGAAGGGGTATAATCAGCCGGAATTTAAACACGTGGATAATAATTGTAAGCATATTTTATGACTCTTCAATTTACCAATTTACTCAACTATGTTCAGGATAAGGTGTCTTACTGTGCGGTTTTGCAAGAAACTTCAATTTCATGTCAAAACACCATAAAAACTCCGAACTTGTGTAAGACTAACAAGTCTTACCACTTGTTAGTGATACGAATTGGTCTTTTAGGTTGTTGTTATTTACTTAATTTTATTATATGCATACTTTTAGTTTGCTGTGTCACGCTGTGTGTGGCTTCCTTGTCAATTATTGTTATTTTCTTCTTATTTAACGTTGAAACTGTCGAAATTGTATACGTTATGTTTTAGAAAATTCTTTAATAAACATAAAATTTCTTAAAGTGTTTATATATTTGCTGTATTTTCAAAAATATCTACGAAATTTATGAAATTACTATCGAAAATGCGAAATAAAAAATATTCCCAGGAAAAATTATTGTAATTCTTTACTTAAACCCTCATATCTCAAAAAATAAAAGAGATATTTCAAACCAATGAGCACATTCTGAAAGAGAATTAAGTGCTCTTCCTGAAGTCCCTTTTATGAAAGTGGCCCTGACAGTTTTTGAAGCAAATAGGAAAGTAACATAGAATAGTGAAAGTATTGAGTTTCGTTGTTCTTAAGTAATTAATCCCTTTAAATCTCTATAAAACATGATATTAGCGCAATTGTGAGACAATATTCAATCTCTCATATCAAAATATACTGATAATGTTATTTAGCTTTCCAAATATCTAGAAATTTACTTCGAAAAGCCCATAAAATGCAAATATCTCCATAAATAATGAAAGTCCAATTATTACTATTTCTCATTTGAACGCTTATATCTCAAAAACAAACAGGAATATTTCAAATATCATTGCAGAATATGAAATATAATTAAATTTCCTTTCTTGTGAGATACTTCATCTCAATATGGTCCGCAATATAAATCGTCAATTTACCAATTTAACCAACTATGTCTAGGAATACGTAAATATGTCTAAGAATATTTCTGAAATTTCAGAGTTTCTCTTCTCATAAAACCCGTTAACGTATCGTAGAATGGAAGTGAGTAAAAGCTCACTTCTGCTTCTTCAGATGCGCGAACAAACTTAACCTTGGTTAAAAACCAGCATTTTCGCAACATCCATTTGCACGCCCCGCACATAAGTCACTCTGAAAGTCTTAATTTCAACCCATAACAACGCACGTTGTTATTTAAATACAGTAAACCTTCCGCATAAACGACGTCTACCATAACAATATGTTCATTGTGGACGACTTCTGAACTGCTTGACTTAAGAACAATACGCGCAGATGTGGAGGAAATTGCTGAAAGACCTGCGGCTTATACTCGTGCGTGCAAAAACAACAGGTAAAATGCATAATTTCGCTGAAAAACAGACATTTACGAGCTTCGTACTCTTTTACGACCATTCATAACAGTCATTAATATTTCGGCTTGGGTAGTTAAGTCTCATCGACTTAGGGGTACTCTGGTCATGGGGAATTACCTAAATTAAGTCAGGAATGATGAATATACAATCACAAACATCATATGTTAAACCCACAAATGAAATTATATAGTTCCAATATATTCTTATTTCTAAAATGCTTAAATTTTAAACGTATTGAAAAATTTGGTTTCATTTCATGTGTAAATGACGACTAATTATGATGTAATGCTTTTAACGGATTACCGGCATTCTCTCATACCAAGAAATGTTGAAAAGTTGCTCGGTTTTCAAGTTAGCAAGAAATTGCGATCGCAAAATCATCAAAAATTCAAATATCTCCAACTAAATGTTTAATTATTGTAATTCCTCATATCAATGAGTATATCTCAAGAACTATAAGAGATATTTCAAAGCATTTAGCAAATTCTGAAAGAGAATTTAAAGATTTTTCATGTGAAGTTCTTTTTATTAGCTTGGCCCCGACAGTTTTTACAGAATTTAAAAAAATTGCATAGTTTGCAAAATAATAAAATTTTCGCTGTTTTAAGTAATTATATCATGATAAAATATGATAGTAGACCTAATCTGAGATAACATTAAATTCCTCATATCATAAAATGCTTGTATAGTTGCGCAGTTTTCAAGATAACTAGAAATTACCATCAAAAAAACAAAAAATACAAATATCTCAAAGAAAAGCTAAATTATTGCAATTCTTTATTTATACGCTCATATCTCGAAAAGTAGAAGAGATATTTCAAATCTTTTAGCAAATTTTGAAAGACAATTAAAAGGTTTTTGGTGAAAAGATCTTTTTATTAGCGTGGCCCTGACGGTTTATACAGAGTTTAGAAAACTTGCATAGTTTGCAAAATAATAAAATGTTCGCTGTTTTTAAGTAATTATATCATGATAAAATATGATAGTAGATCTTATCTGAGATAACATTAAATTCCTCATATCATAAAATTACCAAGAAATTACCATAAAAAAACAAGAAATACAAATATCTCTCTAGAAAAACTAAATTATTGCAATTCCTCATTTATACGCTCATATAATATAAGAGATATTTCAAATATTTTAGAATATTCTGAAAGATTATTAAAAGGTTTCTCATTCGAAGTTTATTACCAGCGTGACCCTTAGAGTTTTTGAATAATTGAAGACAAATTAAAAAGTGGTACGCTGGATACATCAAGATTGGGAAAATTCTATGTACTAGTCTCCAGAATCTCTCTAAACTTCTAGAACTAATCTAGAATTCTATGAAATTTTCGGAATTACAAACTCGCCGAAGGCTGTCTGAATAGTTTGAAACCTTGTATCGTATTGTGTGATTAATCTATGGCAATTGAAGCCATTGTTTGCAGAGCTTTTACGCAATTTATCCCACATGAGGCATCCTTTACATCACCGACGAACAAATGACGAATTCAACCAATTTCGGGTTGCATTTCCGAATGTATCGCTTTGAAGCTGGGCTTGAATTGCGCAATGTGGAATTACGCCATTGCTATCGACATGGAAACTCCCGAATAACGGACAACTGGGACCGGGACTTTTTCGCGACTCACATTGCACATTGCCAATAGCACGATTTACTGTCTGCAGGGCACTGCGTAATTCTGCATTCCGAATCCACTGCATTAATTGGTTTAATTCGCCCATATAATGCTAAAATGAAAATGAAAATGGGAATGCTTCATCAACTTTAGCAACTTCTCATTATTAACCAGAACACATGGTATATAAAAGGAAATAGGAAATACTTTTGGTTTGTTTTTGGGAGGAAATGGTCTTATTTTTTCCCTGCCTTTCTTTTCACAAAAGGCCTTCTCTTACTTTCAAAGCGAAGGAGTGGATGTTGTAGGGTTGAAGGAAATTGGATCGCAGTGCAATATATTAGCCAGTGTGCAGGGGCCCCGGGGTTTCAGTCCTGGATTAATATCGAACTTTACTGCAAACACATTTGTTTCAATATGTTGTTCACGATACTCTAGAGTCCACTGCGTAGTGCCGATCTGACTCCCGTCGATCCCCACGATTCCTACGATCCTAGCGTTTCCACCGTTCCCACCACACCTCCTAAACCCTAGATCTTTTATTATTTGCGGCATAATGTTGCGTTTGTTGCGAAACTTCTACTTAGGTGATTAATCATCCGCTAATGACACACATATGTGGATGTCTACTATGGAACGGCCATGTGTGTGGCATTTTTTAACAAATGTGTTGAAAGACTTCAGACCTGAGACCTCAAGAGAGGAACTATAAGTGTAAGTGTAAAATTGGCATCGTGCCTGATCTGACAACCTGGAAACTTATTGGTCATTTGTCCAATCACACTTAGTTCTACAAAGCATTAGAAAAACGTTTTTTTTTTCTCTATAAATCCAGGAACTATAGGACATGAAAGAGTAATACCGAAGGTTAGAATGAAGAAGAGTGTAGACTGAGGAGTGAGGAGTGACGAGGAGCTATTAATATAACGCCGGGCGCGAAGTTAATAACCGTCTTTGAGTGTGCTCGCACAGTGGATCATTACTGAAACAAAACGGCTGTTTAATTAACTCTCGGCACTCCCACTCTTCCTGCATCCCCCAGTTGCTACTGGTGGGCGCATCAGTGGATGTATCCTTCATCTACCCACTCAAACCATTGCCATCGTTTTCGGGTGACTGTCATTCCGATGAAAAGTGTGAATCTCGACGAAAACACCCCGGAAATTACTTGTCGCCTAAGACACCTTCTAAGAAACGACGGTTTTTGATGAAGATTAGATTATTTTCTGAAAAATTTCAGCTTTCCTCGTCTACCTCTCCCTCCTCCTCTTCCTCTTCCTCCTCTTCCTCCTCTTCCTCCTCTTCCTCCTCTTCCTCCTCTTCCTCCTCTTCCTCCTCTTCCTCCTCTTCCTCCTC
>JAODAC010033056.1:0-14099 GCA_027575185.1 Mimaenictus wilsoni
CTAGGCCCCGGGGAGATTCGAACTCCCGATCTCCTGTTTACTAGACAGGCGCTTTAACCAACTAAGCCACGGCGCCGGCGTTGACGATTATCGTTGTTTCTGATTGTATTGACAAACTTTGTTAAATTGCAAATTGTAAAAATGCTGCCCCGGGCGAGGCTCGAACTCACGACCTTAAGATTATGAGACTTACGCGCTGCCTGCTGCGCCACCGAGGCCGATGTAGGAACATCTTTAAACCTGTCTGATTATCAGAAATTGTCCAGATTATTATTTCTGGATCAGTTGTTAACACCGAGCCGATAGGCATAATTGTCTTATTTGCAACTCCATGTCTTAGACACATTCTTTTTTACAAAATTCTTAATATCAATATAATATGTTAATAGTTTTATACTATTATAAAATCAAATTATGACGGCAAGATGACGGCATAAAACGGAGAAGAACAAATGAAGAGATAGCCGCAGAACTTAGAGGCGAAACAATAACACAACTAATGAAAAAACAGAATCAAGTGGCTCGGATATGTATGGAGAAAAAATGATACCGATCCAGTGAAACACATAATCGACCGGCGGACAAACACCCGGCGCACCAGAGGAAGTTCCAGAAAAACTTGGATAAAAGAAATAGAGAAAGATCTGGTAGAGCTAGGGGTGAAAAACTGGAAAAATAGTCACCGAAAGAGAAAACTGCCTCTTTAAACTGTATCTTTTTACAGTTTTCGAAATTAGTTAGTTAGTTATTATTAATTAAATGAGGAGTGGTAACCATAAAATTATGTTTATTCGTGATTTGCATTCTAAAACAATGCTATAGTTAGAAGTGACGTCTGAGGGTCCTAGGCAGGTCAAGAGGCCGCTAGGTGTATCATACAATAGAGCCCAAGAAATTATAAAGCTGAAGAAAACCGATATTAGGCTACTTGTTAGCCTAATGACAGGTCACGCCGAGGTCTTGTCCCACCTAGCCAATATTGGCAAAGGCGACCTTACAAGCTACAGATTATGTAAGTCGGAGGTGGAGACAACCGAGCACCTACTCTGCACTTGTGCATCCCTAGCACCGGAAGGACTTTCTCTTCTAGGCAGCGAGCAGCTAAGCCTTGCTGAATTCAAAGGGAAGTCGGTCAAGGAGATTCTAGCCTTTTTAAAGGTTATTTCCGTTATTGGCCCATAGTATTGGTCCATGCACAATAGATCAAAATTGGTCGCAGTGCTAATGGCGTTGACCGCCCAGGATTAATTTAAAAAAAAGAGATGACGTACTTTATAATACAATAGGTGTCAACTAAAAACTCAGACATCCTAAAGGCAAAAAAAGTCTGATTCCTCCTGGGTGGTTTACGACCACTCCCTCATTGAGTGATCCGTCTAGCTGGTGATTCAAAAAATGTCCTCCGGCGAATGCCAGCGCTCGATTTGGTCTGCATGGTGCTCTCTCGAGGCATGTCAACAAACTATCGATAACGATAAATATCGATATATCGGCCTCAAAATTGTTCAATAATTTTGTTTTCCATAATATCGTTATATCGATATCGAAATTTTTGATATTGTTTGGACATGGCAATGACTTATCAACCATCTGCAATATATGATGTAAATTTAACAAAACCACACATTGTTTAAGGTTGAATTCTAATGCAGAAACATAGGGGCCGTCAGAAGTAATCTGGTTAGTGTGGTTATTGAAAGCGATTATTTTACATTTATTGTAAAATTCATGATATCACTACAATATTAACATAATCTGTATGTTACAGAATGCCCATTATTGCAGGGATAGATTCTTCATTAAATATAGTTTGTTTTGATATACACATTTAGGCCTAAATGTTGGGTAATTAAAGAAAGTCTTTTCCAAAAAATGACGAGTTTTATGTTTTTCATTTTTTCATATTTCTCATATTGCTAGGATTATAAATCTTAGCAAGAATCGATTCAACGTAAAAATATCTTCAAACTCCTGGTACAGTTTTTCATTGGATTACTTAGAACCGTTATTATAACACATGAAAGTTACGTGGCGATCATTCCACTGACAGATGAATGGCTTAAAATTACTTCTTCTAAAATTTCACTTTTATTTATACTTATCTTCCTCCCATGTATATATGTGTTTGTATGTATGTATGTATGTGTTTTAATATATAAAATAATAATAATTTGCCTTGTTTCTGAATCTTTTGTACCGCTAGACGCTAAAATATATATATTTTTTTTGCTTTCAAACCCTTCTGGATAAGCCTTCATAATTAGACTCAACTTGAATAATCTGTAACATTCATTCTAGGCAATTAATCGGAATAGCTGTTTCACTAGTTAGTGACAAATTTAATTCAGAATCCATTAATATATGATTTGTATTCGTAGAATTGTGTCAAATGAAATAAATGTCATCTTTAGAAGTCATTCCAAATCATTCTTCGTACAGCAAAAATTTCACCATTATTAGACTCAAATTTTATGACTTCCAGCATCGGTTTATAAGTAATCAAATGAAACACTGCCCCAGAAGTTTAAAGCAACTTTCACACTGAATCAATTGACGCATGATTTATACATCTAGAAATAAATAAAATGTGAATAAAAATGGAATGTTTAGGACAAATCATTTTTAAAATCGGCAATGTTGACGTTATTAGAGTAAATTTCAATGATATATAAGATGATTTCTAAACATGTCATTGTTTGTGTCACTGTTGCAAGAAAATGTTGCAAATTGTATTCTGAGTCGAACGGTATTTGATTTGTATATATTGGAGAAAGGTAAATATAAATAAAACTGAAATTTTAGACGAAGTAATTTCAAGTCAATTTTCCTCCGTTATTAGACTCAACTTTCTTGAGTTATAATGTCCATTCTAAGTAATCAAATGAAAAACTGTCCCATGAGTTTGAAGACATTTTTACGCAGTATCGAGCATGATTTATAAGCCTAGCAATACGGGAAATATGAAAAAAAAAGAAACACCTTTTTTGGAAACGACGTTTTTTACATGATATATTTCTCAATAATAACCCAACATTTAGGCATAAATGTGCATATCAAAACAAACTATATTTAATGAGGAATCAATCCGTACAAGAATATTTTTGAACAAAGTTTGAATTTTACGTCCTCTTAATACACCTATTTTTCCACCAATAGTGAAAACTAGCAATACCACTGTGTGCGTTCATGATACCATGAGCATTAATAAAACACGTTTAGATGGAAAACGATATTTCGAAACCGATATATCGGAAAACGCAAAATTCGATTTCGACAAATATCGATATTTCATCATCAACTGACATATTCAAGTTTCATGTAATTTATCACAACGATGATTCGCTACGTACTGGATGTGAAAAGGCAGTAGGCAATAACCTAACCAGTATCTACCCGAACATCATGTTAACGTTCACTGTACTCATAGATTACATACAGATGGCCAACTATGTTAAGAGAAGGGACAAGACAGTAGCGCCAAAAGTAGCTAGCGGCTGGAGGTATTGCTAATGAATTTTTAAACTTACTAATTTTTATTAAATATCGAAATAAGACATGTTTTCATTTTAACTGTAAGATATTATACATTATTAGAAAAACGAAGAATAACAACAAAACAACTATAAAATAACAATTAATAATTACAAGAAATCACTATCTTCCACTCTGCTTGCGCTTCGGACCAAGACTCGTAGTGGCCCGACTGCGGACTGTGGACCACGGTTCGTAGAGGTTTTAATTTCGCTGCCTTCAGGGAACAACCATTCACAATGTCGAAAAGTCCGTCCATAAATGATATGTAAGCCCTGGTGCTATCCGGATATACAAACAAACTCTTGTCTAGATTTTAAAATAACACATATTATTAAATTGAAAAGGGGTTTTCTTTTGAAATTTGAACTTACCCCACTTCATGGTTTTGCCACAGTTTGAGAAAAAAACTTGGGCAGCCATTTTCACCTTCATTTTTCTTATTTTTCCTGGAAGGATATGAGCGTCCAATAACTTTGGTAGAGTTGATATAATTGTTCCCGGAGAATCGGCGCGATACAATGTTACAATATCGCGAGAGGTTGCTGACTTTGTTTCACCTTCCATGTCAATGTGACGCCCCGATTTGCTAGGATATTTCGGATAGATTTCATATGAACGACTTCCACATTTTTCGTCTACATCCAGGGAACGTTCTCTACCCGAAAGCATATCCAGCACACGAAATACTGCGCACAATTTGGAGCCAGGGGCATCAAATACACCACTCTGGAGGGGCACAATTTCTACAGAACATTATAATTATCATCAACAATATCTTGATGTTAATAATGCAGGTCAAAGTTGATTTCCTACTATCCTTCCCATCGAAGTAAAATTATCTAGGCTCTTGAGAATTAAATATGTTAAGTTCAATAACGGAAAACACTTTCATTCATAATAAGAGTTCATAGAAAAGCAGTGTACAAATATTTTTACTTACAAATACTTCGTTCAGTTTTAAATGCAGACACTTATTATTACACAAATATCATTCATGAAATGTATACAAACTTGAAACTTCCTATTTACATCAAACTATTTCTTGGTCACACTAACTGTATTTGCAGGTTAAATAGATAACTTTACAATTTTCGATATTCGTGTTTCATCGTTTACCATCGAAGCGATCACAACGCCTCGGTGCGTGGAGGTAAGCAAACGGGACCACTTTCCCGTATATTAGTTGGATAGGCCAGACTGTACTACTCTCGGTTTCACCGGTTAACGCGTGCGCAGTTATATGCGCAGTAATGTCTAACTAGAAGCATCATACGCTTCAATTAGAAAACATAACCTGTTTATAATTCGAATTGTGCTACAACTTGGGTTAAGTGGCTCTGCGAATTTTTAGTTAAAGTAGTAATATTAAATAATTAATTTGGAAGTATGGAAACTTGCATGCTCTGTTTGCTGCAATGCAAAACAATGAACATCAATACAAACATCATGCTAAAGGATTTCTGTTTTAGAAAGGTAATGAAAATCTTGAATTTCTAAAATCCTTGCTTACAATGTCAATAGATTTTAGAGCTTAAGAACTACGAAGCCCACCCTGTGGATAATGCGGGACATATGGTGTGCTATGTTTGCATTCGTAAATTAGAAGATAGCATACAATTCTTTAAACAGTGCAAAGCATCGTTCCAAAACCTAAGTATGTGCAAAAATAAAACACTAGTGAAAACTCCAAAAGAAAAGGCGACCAATGAAGATGCTGAAGATCGGTTAAATGGTATAATGGAAAGTGAAAAAAATTCTGCAAGTGACATCAATCCTAAATCAAAATTATGTTCCTTTTGTGGTAAATGTTTTATGTCATATTCAAAGCTGGTACAACATATGTCATCCCATACTGACAAATCACCCTATAAGTGCTGCTATTGTGAAAAAACACTGGCGACAAAAGGTGGATTAGTCCAGCACATTCAGACGCACACTGGTGAAAAGCCTTTCAAGTGTGAATTTTGTTCAAAGGTATGTTAAGAGCTGCAACGTAATGGATCTAAATGTGAAATTCAAACGTTTACACTAATTTCTAATATACAAATCTAAGAATTCTGAGATTTATCCTCCCTTTCACCAAATTTGATTTGAGAAATCTAAATATATAAAATCAGTAGTTGTATAGTTTTTCTTCGATTCACAATGAGATTTGATCGTCCTTTGTTTAATTACTAAGAAGCAATATTAGAATTGATGAAAGTTGAATTGAAATTTTCGCTAGTAGAATGAATTCTTGTCAAAATTTTCTTTATATTTATATTTGCCATCTTCCGATTTTCACAAATTAAGAATTAAATTTATTAATATTCATTAATGTTCATTTGATTGCTTTGATATTACGACGTTTTCACTGACTTAGAAATGACTTGAAATTACTTCTAAAATTTCACTATTATTTATATTTACCTTCCTCCAATATATACACAAATCATATACCTTTCGACCCAGAATGAAATTTGCCACCGTTGCCTTCAACCGTTTCATGTTATATATCATTCAAATTTACTTAATAGCGTCAACATTGCCGATCTCAAACATGTCCTAAACATTCTATTTTTATTCACATTATAAGAATCATTCACGTACCATTGGATTCAACGTGAAAATTTCTTTAAACTCCTAGGACAGTATTTCACGTCCACGTGGACCGCTGGGATTCGAAATGGTAAAGTGAGACGACACACTATCCAGGGATTATCCTTTAAAAGGACTTTGAAAATATGCATTCATGTTTATATTCCTTATCGGTGACAATTTTGTAAGCTGCCAGCATGGTGGTGTAGTTGGTTGGTAGTGTCTCTGGTTCCGAGTCTGAAAGTCGGCGGATCATTTTGAAACTTTATTCGATTTTTAAATAATTTTTTAAACGTAAATTTTTCGTACATCTGGCGCATCTTATAAATGATGTATTGGTACATTCACATGGAATTTTCGAATTTTCTATGTAATACTCACATACCGGGTGAGTTATTTAACGTGAAAACTTTAAATATCTCGAGAAATATGCCTTCTACGAAAAAATTGTAAGTAATCAAAAAGTAACCATTCCATGGGATAAATGTGATCATGGTATACTCAGCCCCCCAACCCCACCCCTCCCACGGGGTAACTGGGTGGTAACTTTTAAATTTTAAATGGGTACCCCTATTTTTTAATGCAGATTCGAATTGTTTGACTAAAAGTAAGTAAGATTTGTTCGAAACATTTTTTCGTAGTTCCTTCTGTAAGCGGTAAAAATTAATTTTATGAATTTATTTTCCAATGTAAAAATCGGGCTAAATTATTTTCATGGCTTAGTACACAGTTTATTGTTACAAATATACCTGGTAATGGTGCAGTAAATGGTTTAACTATAACCGGTGACATAATCGATGAGATCAAAACATTTAATCGCGATAATCGAAAACGTGCTTTTAAAGACCGATTATATCGAGGGTTAGATGTACATGCATTGAAATCGACGAGTATCATTTAAAACATTTACTGTAATCATTACTAGGTATATTTGTAGTAATAAATTGTGTACTACGCCAAGAAAAAAAATTAGCGCAATCTTTACACTGGAAAATAAATTTATAAAATTGATTTTTATTGCTTACTGAAGCAACTACAAAAAATGTTTCCAACAAATCTTACTTACTTTTAGTCGTACAATTCGAATCTGCATTAAATAATTGGGGTACCCATTTAAAATTTAAAAGTTACCCCTACCCCATTCACTGGGGGTGGGATTGGGGGGTTGGGTATACCACGTTCGTATTTCCCCCATGGAATGGTTACTTTTTTATTACCTACACTTTTTTCGTAGAGAGAATATTTCTCGAGATATTTAAAGTTTTTACGTTAAAAAACTCACCCGGTATATAAGGAATTTTTAACAACCATTTAATTGAAATATGCTGAGAATAATAAATTTTTTAACCATGATAGACATATTGAAACTTGTTTCGTCAAAGTAATTCCACCAAAATGTACCGCGTTATGTCAACCATGCGACGTGTATGTCTACCGTCAAATCAAAAATTTGTTAAAACGTTTTCAAAACAATTTTAAAATGATTGAAGACAATCGGGAAATATCGTCCAGGGAGGACTGCATAAAAATACATTCTCTCATTCATCATCAATTGTCTTCACCCGTATTTGGAGATATGATGCGCTATGCCTGATTCGCATCAAAACTATGCGACCAGAGGGATGTATTTTTGAATGTAAACGTGGTTTGTTTCAACATAGAAAATTTGAAAATTCCATGTGAATGTACAAATACATCATTTATTAGATGCGCTAGATGTATAAAAAAATTATGTTATGGTTGTAAATACATTGCTATCGAATAAATAATATTTGTAAATTGAATTCATCTACTTTAATTTAAAAATCTAATAAAAAAAGTTTCAAAAAGCAAGCTTGGACCCACCGACCTTCGGGTTCGGAACCAGAGAGTTTGAGTTTTGAACAGATTTATTAATATTAAGAAAATATTACAATAAGCATATATACATACACAATTATAAAGTAACTAGACCTGTATATTTACAATGATATAATGGCATCTAATCCGAAAACCCTGCCATATAGGCTCACAATCAGATTTGGATGTGCTTTGCAATGCAATAGTTAAGTCTTTAATACTGGAACCAGAGAAACTACCAACCGAGCCATACTGGCTGCTTGCGAGATAATCACCGATAAGGTATATAAACTTGAATGCATATTTTCAAACTCCTTTTAAAGGGTAATGCTTGGATAGTGCGTCCTCTCACTTTACCAAGCATTGTTGTTAGGTCTACTCTACACGTCTACCAAATTTTATTTGAATCTCAGCGGAAACGGGGTGGTCGATCTCTTTGTTAGAACCAATGTTAGAAGTTATAAAATCTGTGTCTAATAACGGTGACATATTCACTGTCAGAAAAATGACTTGAAATGACTTCTTCTAAAGATCACATTTATTTACATTTGCCACATTTCTATCTTTACAAATCATACATTAATCGATTTAGAATTAAATTTGTCACTAACTAGTGAAACGAATGGCTGTTAGATTGTCTAGAATAAATATAGATTGTTGATGTAGAGTTCATTTATGAAGGCATATCCTGGTGACATTATGGATATACAAACATATATTTTAGCATCTACCGGCATAATTCACAAACATGGCACATTATTATTTTACTTAAATAAAAACACATTATTTTATGGTTAACTAGTTGTAGATTTTCACAAATTTATATTAAAAAACGGTATTAAATTTATATTAAGGTTTAGTTCCGCAGTTTGCCGCCACTTGGTATCGGTCGTAGTATCCTCTTAATATATGCCATCTTTATATTTATTCAAATCATTAATCGATTGACCGCTTTTCCAGAAATTTTGTAAAACTGGGAGGTAATAGAGAAAACGACTGTTTGAATTTCACATTTTAGTTCCTCTACTATGCCGCTACATGAACTAGTGTGCATAGGTTCTTCATTAGTTTGCTGCATACATTGAATTTTACAACAATACAAATGTTAAAGTATCTTTCTGTTGCAGGCATTTGTACAATCTACTCAACTAAAGACTCATAAAAAACTGCACACTGGTAAGGATATTATCTGTGACATTTGTGCAAAAACATTTTGTCGTCCCTCGGAGTTGAAAGTGCACATGCGAGTACATACTGGTGAAGTGCCATATAGCTGCAAAGAATGTGGTAAACGATTTCGCCTTCTATCACATCTGAGGGGCCATGAGACAACGCATCATGATGAACGTACTTTTATTTGCAAACACTGTGGTGCCGGTTTCAAACAGCGAAGTACTCTCGTATCGCACGAGTTAATTCACAGCGGTGACTTTAAATACAAATGTGCAGATTGTGAATATGGTAGTTACAAAAAATGGACTCTTCATCAACATATTATGCGGCATCATAACGTTTAAATGGTTTATTCAGCGGGGACGCTTTTGAGTTTTGTTGACAATTTATTAGATGATTCTTAGCTAGAATTAACGACATATTCTAGAGAATTATCTATAAAATGTCACCAAATCGATTCGGAACAATTTTCGCAATCGTGTGTATCAAATCGAAATTTGGCAAGATCCTTTCGTATTTGTGATAGCTACGCTGCCTGTTCATGTTAAAAATTTGTCCCTCGGTCTTTTTATGATGATCTGTTTTTCTAAAGGAAATTAACTTCATATAGTTTTCTATAAATAGACAATGCAAGTTCATCAATTTATCAACACTCTATCACTCATCATCAACCGGCACCCTCACCTCCACATATTCATGAAATACAATCACTAGTCAATGTGAAGAAAGATTGAAGGCTTCGTTCGCTAGTACCAAAAATAAACTTGTTAAGACACGAGCTGATGCGTGCCTATGGATCGCAATCGCGGGAGCAATTAATGGCAGTTGTTTTAGTGTCAAGTACCAACAAGCTCTCGCGCACTCGCGTTGATTTCGGGTTTGAAAACAGAATCAAGCAATAGTGGGGCACACGCGCGTCCCAGCTGGTATCGGAACCAGATACTTTCAAGATCAGCTGATTTTTGGTATAGAAACCGAAACTTTTACGAAAATGCGAGTTAAACCCTTGAAAGTAAATGCCCGGCTTAACCCGAAACTGACAAGGCGGAAAACCGAGTAACTCAGAATTATCGGGTACCCTTGACATGCCTAGTTGGAATGATTATGAAGCAAAGATGGTCCTTTTCAATAGCAAGGTCAGCATAATCCAGGACTGCTCGACATTAATTTATAGGCTCCAATGCTGTTGTCCCAATTCAATCCAGAATTTCGGCTGGAGAAGAACTTAGCTCTTTTGATGAAGTTAGCAGATTTGTTTCCTTCGCTGTTTATTTCGCTTTCCAAAAAGGATTTGATAATTAGAATTTGGTACAAATGACATTGAATGCTATGAAGACGATGGAGAATGCCTAGAGACCATACGGAGTCGAACGCTTTCTTTATATGCATGAAAAATACACACGAATGGTGTTCCTTCTTCTATGAAACTTGAAGATCTTAGTGAGAAACACCAACGGATGGATTGTGCTAACTTCGGGTAAAAAACAAACTACTAAGAATGGATTAATTCCATAATTTAGAATGTGTTTTGTGTCCATTCTAGGTTTTTTTCCACTGTATATTCTCTCAATTTCAACACTGCACTTCTTCCAAATCTAAAAATATGTTTCTACCCTTTGCATGCATTCCAAGTGCAGGTAGATTTTACTTCCGGTCCTTTCTTTTACTATTGTTCTTTTCTTAACGCATCCCCGGGCGTCTTTATCTTTCTTTCCCTCACGTACATAGTTCTCGGCCTTCGAGCTCTCAACATCGCTGCTCCCTTCGCGAGCCTTCCTCTTGTCTTTCTTATTGTTAAATTTACTTTTACATGTATGATAATAAATTGTTAATTATTCCTTAAACAATTTCATAATATTAAAGTGTAGTTAATGGGTATAGTTAATGTGTAGTTAAAGTAATATTAAAGTCAGCATATTGATATTTTTTTCCAAATTTGATACTAAACATATAGTTGGAAATAATTGCAAGGAGCGTGTCTAGTTTGGGAAATAATATAGTAATGCCCATTTTCCATTCCAAAGGGTAATCAAAATTTCGAATACAAAAAATATAGATTTTCAAAATGAATCCATAAATGTTGGTATCCAGTTGTCTTAATGTCTACGACATTAAGAGATGTCGTAATCGTGTCCAGGAGCTGAATTCCTGCTACTATTTACACCTTCAGGTACCGTTCCATTTACATCAGACACGTTTATTGGATTGTAGTTGTTCCCAAGTCCCGGTACCAAGTAGAGACAGAATATATTTATTAAAGTATCAAAAACACAGCGACACTGTCGTGGCGAGAAAAATGTATAATCAACAATATATATGCTTAACTAATATTTTGTACTATACATGTTTTGTTTTTCTTTTCCACCAACCCTTTTACATATCAAAATAAATCAGTCCTTTAACATTTTTGTCTTCTTGCTAAACAACAAACATACAGTGTAATATACATGTTGATATCATTTAAGAACATGCTTCAGTGTAATAATATCTTTGACCAAGTTTGGCACTTGAAGTTTGCGTATCTCGTTGTAATATGAAAATAAGTGACAAGGTTTTCGTCGATAGGTACTATTTTCAGTACGCAAACTCTTTCGAATAATATCCCGGCTAAGCCATTGCAAAGACGCTACGTTATTATAATTCGACGTTGGTACGTATTCAATTATGCGTTTTGGATTACAAATACTTAGGAACAAAGTAGATGGACGTGGAATATATCTGTGATTCTTTCTACAGTATTCACAAACCATATCCATATCTGTTAAATCATTTAGTACCAATGGGTTATTCGCTAAGAGAATTTCGAATTCACCAGAAAACTTTGTGAGATCAAAAATTTGTGATAGCAAACGGACACAGAGAATATCTAAATATGGTAGCATTTGATACAATATAATTTCAACGTCCTCAAATGGTAGTTTTAAAAGGGGTTTAACTCTATGAAATAGCACGAATAGAGTATGACAAATATCGGAGGATTCATATTCAGTGGCAATAATGGAATTGAACAATCTTTCAATTGCTGTGAGAAAATTTGCTTTGTTCAAAACACTAACGGTGAAAAAACTTGAAACTGTATCGTTAATATCTTTCAGATCAGTGGTATAATCCGTGTTATATAAATGTTCACACGTAGTTAAGCAATATTCGAATAAGGCAAGATCATTAAAATTACTTGTACCCATTAATACTTCCTTCATGGCTTTGAAATCAAATGTTACTTTCTTGACAAGATCTAATATTACCGTACTTTCCAGTTTTAGATTGATTGCACTAAGAATCGTAAAGGTTGTTGCCATTAAGTCAAGTTTTTTCGCGATTGGACCGTCGCCTTCGTATGTTTCAGTTTTAAACACATTGTAATTGACAAAATGATCTTGCAGCTGCATGATTACAGCAATCTTATGATTTTCCGCAGATCTAGAAAATGCAGCATACATTGGATGATTATGTGGATAATTAATACAAAAATTCACATCTACATTGTAATACAGCAACAGCGCAATCATCTCCTCTAAAACAGCCGAGTCACAATCGCTTGATGTCTCTGAGATCAACGCGTGTAATATATTCACTTCGCAGAAATTTTGAATATCAATATCAGCACCATTTTCGAGGAAATACGCTGCCAGCTTAGTATTCATGTACTTGGCGCAAAGAAAGAGTGGCGTTGGAAATTCCACATCTACCGATTCGGCATTAATGTCTAGCCCAGCTGCCAGTAATTCATCACATATTCTTTTTGCCGCTTCAAAGTTTTTACATCTTACAGCGTAATGTAGTGGTGTACGTTGCATGTAGTCCTTGACATCCGTTCTTGTGATGGGATGTTCCAGAAAAATCGTCATGGCATTAACACTAAAATGTGAGGATAAATAATAAACATTAGAAATCGTTTGGGAAGATACCATCCAGCTTCAGCAACGCGATGCAGTGTGGTAGCGCCATCATTATCATTATAATTAGGATCAAATCCTCTGTCTAGAGCACTGCTTATCTTATCAGGATCGTCATCTATCCAAACTAAAACGAAACAGTGGATTAGCGATATAATTGACAAATTAACAAACGTTTCTATCACCTCCTCTTCCCATTGACACAATAAATTCTTCTTCGCTGTCCATTTAGAGTAAGGTTAATTTCATGTGTATCTTCAATATTCTGAACCGCGTGGATCAAAACAATTTTTGCACGTATGAGTATAGACATGACTTATACCTGCATATTCCAGCGCTGCTGTCGCACAATAATAATTTTAACCCTCTATTATTCTATTAAAATACAATCATGGATTTTCAACTAATATCATATCATCATTATTAAATGCTATGCTATTCGAAAGAGAGTCTTCAGCACTTTGATATTAGAACTTTGGTATAATTTTAATGGAGCGGCGGTAAAGAATATATAAGATACACAATTTAAAATACGATCTTGATTGTAATGTTTGATCAAATGGTAATATTCATAATGTTCTACAATTTCAAACTTTGATCAATGTAATATATGCAACCGACGTTGCTCACTATAGAATAATATTAACGAGACGTCCAGCTCCATGTAAAAATGTGACGACCAGTTGGGAAGCGACTAAGAGGGCGCCCACATCCAGAATTTCATTTTTATTATAATGTCACTTTAATTTTTGTTACAGACTCTTTTTTAATAATTTATTTTTTATTATTCACCTTACATTGCACAACTCAGTATTTCATAATAATAGCATTAAATTTGGTTAAATTAATAATAGCATTTCTTCCTACGTTTTCATTTTGTTTCTTTTTACAAATCTGCATGTTATGGAATGCCTACTCTTGTACGGATCGATTCCTCAATAAATATTGTTACACGCATATTTTTTAATTTGTTAATAATCATGTAAAACCCCGCACAACAACTGGCTAGGTCAGAGATAGGATGTTAGGATGGCCCAATAAGAATACATTTCTCAATCACAAGATGGCTTTATTCAAAAC
>JAODAC010033067.1:0-14097 GCA_027575185.1 Mimaenictus wilsoni
ATTACGTTTACATTTTGCCAGGATACTGTTTTTATTGAGAATATGTTCCATAAGCACATATTAAGGAAATGTGCATAAAAATTCTTTCTAAAATGACATACATGGCGTTATTTTATTAAATAAAATGTCGAAATTTGTCATAATTCTCACAACTTGGGAAATGTATAACTGCAAGCATGCTGATTCAACTAAATAGCTATACGACATAATAAAATTACCGTCATTAAATCCATCATGAAACTTGTAGTTCACCCATAAATCATTTTTATGTTTTATTATATATCCTATTCCGTATATCACATTTTCTATTAATTTCCTTTAGTCATTTTATTTGTTTATTACTTTCTTATTACTTTCTTGAAAGAAACTATTTCATATTGTTGTTCTTATGGTAATATTTATCATTATTTACGTACGACTCTCTTTCGTGCGTTTTTCTCTCTATACACCCGACACCGAGTGTTTTGAGCCTCTTTACGCACATCGCTGTGTTTAAAGAAGCAATAACGCAAAGCGCCTACGCCTGTTTGATTGATATTTTCTTCACTGAAGTATACACGGACGGACAAGATGTATTTAAAAGTTGCCTTAGCATGTAAACAAAAGGGTACTAGGAAAGTATAGTACGTTACCCCAGCGCAAACAGCAAATCATGTTCGTGCGCAATATGGACTTTACTGATATTGTTGCATAATTTACTATAATACAGTTAATAGAATGCAGAAGATATACGAATTCCAATTGGTCGCAGAAAATATAGAAGTGAAAACAATGAATGAAACAATGAACAAGGAATGTTTTCATCAATTGAAGTTAATATAAATTAATTGCCCACGTCCACAACAAAAATGTATACTACTTCTTTCATTAGATAAACAGACTGTTCATCGCCGTGGACTTTTCATAGACTAGGGTACGACTAGGGTTCATCAACTTCTTTGTAACTTTGTAACTACAACCTTAAATTTAATTAAATTTCAATATAAAGATTTTGAAATAATAACTAATAATATAGTAATTTACAAGAGAAGAGAGAGCACGACAAGTTCTCTTGGGTGTAGCAACTTCAATTCTGGCGTACGCATCCGAGCCTAAGCAGAGAGGGACACAACAAACCGCACTACCTCTACAGACGTGTTCGAAGGACTGGCTACCAATACATCCATGGACTTATCACCAAGTGCAAGCAACGAAGTTCGAGGAAAAGTCCCTAAAATTGGAAATCGAAGCCTTCGATTTAACAACCTAACATGCCCACCTGGGTAGGATCCAGGCAACCTGACAGACTACCACACTGGGACGGTGTTCGAGCCCCCGGCGTGGACACCCATTATTATAATTATTCTTCACTCCCTCGGTCCATAGGGCCTCGTTGTCAACGATCACTAACTATAAAAAGTGCTTGGAATATCTGGACACAGCCAAATGAACAGTTATGTATAGTGAATCGATTGGCAGCGAATGCAACTTCAGAGATCGACTGCACGGAACAATACCTTCAGCTTCTGTGCAGCGTGGGCATCACAGAGAAACGAAGAACGAGTGTGCAACGCCGAAAGCACTGGACGCAGAGTTGGTGAAAAGAAGCGTAGTCTGGATTGCCTCAGAAAGCACCAGTACAGCAGTTTTGGAAATAAAGGCCACAGAAATGTAAGAATTACAACAATCCGGGTCATTTCCATGATGTTATACAAATTATAATCCTGAATAATTTATTCCGTTTAAAACACTTGTAAGTGTACCGACTTCTTGTGTATCAAGAAGTCGGTACACTGTACCGATATAGTGTCCGTAGATGAACTGTCCAGTCGATGTACTACTTATTATATTTTGCATTAATTCTTAACGATGTTCGGTAAAATAAAATTAAAAAACACCTTACGAGGTTCTTAATTTCCCTAATACTTAATTTCCTTTGGACATTTAAAAACCCAACAAAAGTACAGTAGCAGTATTATCTTGCAACAAACTTATCAGATCTGTTTACTTTATTTAGTCCTTCTTAAAATGTCAAATAAACTTGTAAAAATGCTAAATAATGCTACTTTAAATACAGAGCTACTTTATATACAACAAGCATGGACTGCTCTACGTTTCCTCAAGAGTATGTGAAACTGCATTTCATGCGAGAAAGGGCATTCCATGTAAGTTGTACACTCTATTTTTTCTACCACTATTATCTCTACAAATAATATTTCTTAATCATTACGATACTGAAATGTGTACATTACACAACGAAAGTGTAAAAATCATATTACCAGGTTTTTGCAAATAATAACATATGAACCAATCTTAACATACTAAAATATTTATCAATATTCCATTTATCGAACTTTTATTTATAGTAAAGATTGCTATAGTAAAGGACCTAAACATTTTAACAATTCTTCTGGGAAAAAAGACGCTAGGCAAGATTTATTCAATCGACTAAATAACAATTTGTATTTCTTCCTCTAAATTTTTTTCTGTGAAAAATGTGTTCTGTGCAAAATTGATACATGCCATACGTCATTCCAAAGTGTGTTCATTCTTTGCATATTTGCGAAAAAATCTAATTTTGTTTCGTTTCGTATAGAATTTGTTTGCTTTGTGAGTTTCATCTTATTTTTTTCTATTTTCCAGGCGACAACCGTAAATCTGCTCGTGGCACCTGAGCGTGTACGAAACGACTTTTCCGCCGCCGAAAATGGCCACCCTCCGAGGTAAACCCAAATAAAACATTCACAACGTGCAAAAGATGGAATGAAAAAGAACACGCGTGAATAAACGGCGCGCCGCATTTACATTTAGTCCATTTTTTTGCAGGAAATTAAAGGAGCCTGGAATAAACTCAATCATAGAAAGCGATATAAAATATACATTCGTTTATGTAGTCCTCTTTTTCATTATTTACTGTCATCAACGTCGTCGCATTGGAGATGTTTAATTATACGCCTTTAATCATACAAACCAAAAATAAATACATTTCATATTACTTTTATTTGTGTGTATATTTTTGTTGCTATATTATATTCAAATATGCATATTAAAATATTACTAAATTAAACATGACTTTTATATTTGAAGTGGAAATCGACATAAAGTGTAGAGATTTAATTAAATACTGCTTTTTTAAGCTTTGAAAAATGTTGGCTAAATTGGGAAATTTTGATTTCAAAGCGCCGGTGAAGCAGAAGCATTGGGGGAGTATTGTTTCATCTTCTTAGAAGCATTTTCAATCAGTTTTAATTATTTCTCGTTTTTCAGCCGGTTCCGTGATTCGTACAATGACAAAATTGTAGGCAAAACTGGTATAAATATTTGTGACGCAACGTAAAAAGGGCAATTTAATGTGCTGCATCCATTCATGCAAGTTTGCCGCATAAAAAATATGTACGCACACGCAAAATGTTGCAGTAACTAATAATTTCCATTTTCCTGCGACATGCCACAAACCAACGAACTGTGAAATAATAAATTCATAGCGAAATGTTCCTATTTTTTTTGTTAAACAACATTTTGCAGGTTATAATTGATAAAATACATAAATACGAGTGTAGAAGTCGAAAATACATTAAATTAATTTGGGTCTATCAATATTTCCTAGAAAATATGGATTTTATTACATTTGTTAACCTATTTTATGCTTTGACTTAAACATAAAGTAAACATAAAGCTTTTATATAATTCGAAATATCCCACGATAATGACTAGATGTGGTGGCTGGTCAATTTGTAGCTGGTCCCTTTATTGCAGTCAGATCATCGTGCGACTATATCCTCGTGGTCGTACTTGATCGCGCGAAGATCAGTTAATCGCATCCGTTATAAATGAAGAAAGGTTGCTCAATTGTTTTAAAATTAACAAATATATACTTTAGAATACCAGAAATAGCAAACTTTTTGAATTTTAAATGTGTTTTCTATTACAAGGCGAGTCTGCAAAAGCAAACAAAACAAAGCATAACATATTTTTGCTATGTGACAATTTACTGGGGAATTTGAATAATAATGGCGCCAACGGTTTGAAATAGTTGTATGCGCTCAGGTGTTAACATATTTTATGATATATGGTTTCTCATATTTATATTAGGAACAGGTTTAAGAATGTAATAATGTATGTAGTAGACTAAGCTATGAGTGGAATAAGCTATGAAGAATAATTATGAAAAAAATCGTTAACAACTATACTTGTCATGTTTAAAACACTTTATTGTGAATATTATATCTTAATAGTGTAGCTTACACTTATGTATCAGAAAATATTTCTATATATAGCCACAGTTTGATGACAGTCATTGGAGAAACTTAAGAGAAGGAAGGAAAAAGCTCCAAAACATGCCAAAGGAAATGCGTTAATTAAAATTGTTCAGATTAAATAGGGCAGTGTTTCCAAACTGGGAGGTGCGCCTTCATCAAAGTCAAATTCAAGAAATTGAAGGATGTATCACTTCAGAGGAATAAGAACCACCAAAAGACCATCCAACTGAATGATTTTTATACTTAAGAGAATGTGGCAAGTCTCTTAATATCTGAAACTTGAAATTAAAGGGACCTGGCTCGACTCGGCTCGACCTGGCTTATGTTATACCTAACTAAGTGCGATAAATCTCTCAATGAAGAAATATTCAAGGGCCACCCATGCTACGGAGAACTCATAGGCGCGAAGAAATGTTCGATCTAGATCATCTTCATACTTTGCATACTACATGCTCGCAGGAGAATCAGAACGATCTAAAGTGCTAGTGAAGACTTACTTTATTCCGTAAACTCTATACTAAGATTCTTAATGGCTGAACCAAATAGGGGCGCCAAACGTGTATTAAAGACAGGAAGTAGCCGCTATAAAAAATTTGAAAACCTCCGGAATAGATGAATTATAATCATTTATTCACTAACGAAATATTAATGATATACTTAACTAGATCAAACGTTCTAAAACTTTATACTGGTTTCTATTCCACAATTTAACGGAGAGGAATTCTAATTGTATACATTTCTCTTAGAGTTAATGCACAAATAATTTCATAAATAATCTAAAATCTACAAGAAATATATTCGTGTTTTTACAAATTTAAAATGGTTAGTAATATTCAAACTAATATTAATTTGCAAAAGTCAGCTATAATTTAAAATTAAAATGGAAATGAAAAAATAATTTGGAATTATTAATTTTTATCATATTATACTTTACTTTTTATATTTAAATATCTTACAGAATTTCTAGACATTAATATTACAGTTCGCTGTCAAACATTAGAAAAAAAAAGAGACGAAACAAGCCTAGAAAATTTGCTCATTGCCAGAAAATGCTTTGTTTAAAATGTGATGGAGTAAAATTGAATAGCCGAATAATGGTTACCAAAGAGATGGGATGAATACTCAATATTATACACCTAAGTTATACTTATACTTATTTTAATTATAAGTAAGTAAAGTATAATGATGTAACTAAAGGAAATAAAGTAAATTTGAAACTAAAATTCTACGTAAAATGCAACAAACTTTTACTGAATAGTATTTTTCATTCTTTCCTCCATTATTTTCCGGCAACAGTCGATTTATTTGTTAATCATTCAGGTTTCTCTTTGGGTTCTAATTCTTCATAACTTTATGAATTTATTTAAAAATAGTAATTAAACGAAAACACGAAACGCAAACAATAAGTAAGGCAAACCGCTCGCTTCAATGGTTGTTATTTCCAACTACTAAGGAGAAAAACAAAATTATCGCGTATGCTTTGGAAAAAAACGTGTTCATCCAAATCGGTACCGCAAATACTCAGGGATTGTTTCAAAACTTTCAACCGCGATAATGTGCTTTTCAAAACCGCTTTAACGAGGATTAGTTGTATATACACTAAACTCAATCAAACTATTAACAATTTATATCAATTTTTATTCCATATTTAATTGTTTGTCAGGAGAATATATGTAAGGACTGGACAGTATTTCTAAATTTTATAATCACAGTATGTTAGCATAAAGTTGTGAAAAAAAAAGCGAGAAGGGAGAGAAAACGCGCCAGGAAAATTTCTCGTGCCTTTGTTCGAGTTTCGCCCTCCATGTGCGCACAGCATGCTACACCGAGATTCACAACGAGCTTTTCAAATCTGCGATCGCGCGTGTGTACCAAGTGTGCGCAGCCCTGCAGGATATGAGCGCGCCTCATTATTGCGTTCCATTTTCGCTCGCTAGCGTTTTTGTCTTCGCATCACTTTTTTTTGCAGCTCCACATTATCCACGAACGCCTTTTGTTTAACATAAAACGCTGCGATTTCGGCAAACTTACCATGCAATCAGCAGACCTCTGCAGACTTGACTTGCTCACAGTGCGTGCGTTCTTTGGGGGAGAAAATTCGCCGGGCGCCTTCACCAAATGTTCCTGTTTCCTGCAGACAAACTCGAACCACCTGCACTTGTCGCGAGAGCACTGTTTTCTATTAATCCGAAACCGGGTAACTTTCACGCGAGTTGCCCGAAACTTTCTTCGCCACGGCAAAGAATCGCTCCACAGGATATCGGTGAGTACACGCTGCGAGTTGATTTCCGGCACGGGGACTGGTTTTGTAACAAACGTTTCTGTGCGGTTAATTGGTGATACCTGGGCGATTTAATTTGAGTGAGAGAGAAAGTGGATGTAATTTTCTTGGTGGTTGGAGAGAAAGAGAGAGAGAGTGAGTAAAATTGAGAGAGGTGTGAGTGTGGCGAGCGGTGCGCGCGGTGTGCCGGATAACGAACCGTTCGAACGACGTGCCCAGTGCGGACTGACGCTGCCGCCGCCACACTTGCCGCCACCGTACCACCACCACCACCGCTGCCGCCGCCAACACACGGATGCTGCGCGCACGCCCGTGTCGGGCTATTTCGATAACGCGTGCATACGTCTCTCCGCACGAAATGTATGCCGTACCGCCCGTAGGAAGGGCACCAAAACAAGAGAAGCTTCCCCTACAGCATGGAAAACTGACGCTTTTCCATCCCCTTGCCATCCTATTCTATTCGCATTCCCTTGAAAATCTCATTATTTTAACATTATTATTACATCAGGATGTTTCGGTTTCGACTCAACTTTTTTAACTCTAACCTTTGACATTTTAAACTGAAAATGAAGCTAAACATTGAAATATGTTTTAAAATTCATGGAATAAAATGTAAATTTCATTTTTATTTCTAAAAATCTAGTTTAGAACTCAATCCGATCATATTTGATAAATTTTGCATATTGGAAGTGAAAATAGTTGTTGAACTGGAGGAGGATCAGGTATAGAGGTTTAGAAGAATTCATCGAAAACTATTTCATAACTGGTACGATATTCATCGATGTAACAATTCATGGAGCTGTCGCGAAATAAACTCATATTAATAACAGGAAGTAAACGTGGACGGCAAATATTTACAACCACCCGGTTGATTTTGTAACTCGTGGTATTTCTTCTTCTAAGATTGGCCTTGCACTGCATACTAGCTGCGTACCCCTGGCGGTTCCAAAATGCACGTTATTCGTCCTTCAAAGTAACGATGCCATCCTTAACCGGCTGGTTGTAAATCATCGATATCCAAGTTTAATAGCTGCCTTTAATTTTGATTTCTTTCTCATTAAGTAAGATATATTTATTCATTTTTAAAATAGAAATACTAAAACATTTTATAAAATTTGATTTTAAAAATGATTTTTTTTTTTCATTTCACAAACTATATTAGGTAATTTTAAAATTTAGAGTATGTTATTGCTTATATTCAAAACGATGTGTATGTGTAAATTAGCAAAACGATAGAGCCATCCGTTCTTTTTTTATTAGCAACTCGATGATCTGACTGCTCGTTGAATTGTTACGTTGACGATATAGCGCCCTCTGTGATCATCGATGGTGAGACCCTCGATGAAATAGTTTTCGATGTATGTTATATTGAATTTGGCAATTAGTGTGAAGTTTGAATTATATTTGAGAGCAAGTACTTAGTAATGATTTTTCCTAACTCATTCATAGTAGTTGTATCATATTCGAGGGATCAGTGAAAATAGATGGTCCATAAAAGGGCAATGCAAAGTTATAGTGAAGCCTACTTCAAGAGTCTTTCGTTGTCCTATTTGGACTGAGGATGTACAACCTGTCTGTCTGATATTCCATAGAGAAATCAGACAACAAGAAGATAACCATGCTATGATTCGTTTACGGATGCACAATGATTGATAGTTTATTCGAGTGCGAAGCACAGTTCGGCGTGGCTTAAACCTTATTGATTTACCAAAATCAGAAAATCTTAAAACTAAGTCAAAAATCTTTTCTACCTATATTTACATGTGGGCGGTGACACCCTACTCCTAGTTCTAGGCATTCCGCTGAGCGAGAACGAAGTCACATTTAAACCTAATACTGCACGTGGTGCCCCGTTTCGAAAGCACACTTTTTAAACACAATCAAAACTTATAAGTAACTTAATATTACGGAGCAAGAAATGAGAGGTAAATTATTAAGCACTCGACACGGTCGAACAAAAAGGTAAATTTTAATGCATGAATGAACGTGGTTGAAGTTTAAATTTAATGTAAATATGTTAGTACCAAGTTTGCCTCAGATTTTTGTCTATATAGAATATATTAATCACAATAATCACGAACACGGATATTCTCTAAGTTCCCTGGAAACTTTCCGATGTTAATACTAGTCTTGCCATCTATGTTTATCCCTTCAGAAGTATAGGAATATGTGTAGTATATAGGTATATCTTTCACCTATTGATTGCCAGAATAAAAATTGGGAAGACCACAGGGTAGTAAAGCCTGCCGCTATTCAATGAGAACTTCTGAAATAACAACTAGGTTTTTCTTAAATATAATCTTATACTTTAATGAGTCAGCAGCAAACAAGATTTCTCCCTGGAATAACTATCAAGACCATATGCTAATATGTATTCCCCTTTTTACGCTCTACATAGAATAATACCTTCAAAGGAAATTTCAATAGCTCAATCACTGGTTATGGCTTAATGCCTGTAAAATATTTAGAAGTCAAACCAATGTTGGAGTCCTAGAAACAGTCTCTTAGTCACAAACAGTCTCACTCTGTTATAGGTTGTAAAGGACCGATGAGTAAAACCTCTCCCGAACTGCAATTCGATTTGCCCTACTAGCCTATTACAAAAGAGGTCCAAGTTGTTAATAAACGATATATCAATTGGTGGCATCCCACACTCGACCTGTTATCACAATAATAATTACCACGGATTTGCGTTAAACCGTTCGTTGCTTTGCAAAACAGTCTTTGAGAGTCGTTGCATATTCGTTATAGGGAGTGCATAGCACCTCATTTGATACCTTAAGACATAGTGTTTTGTTATGATTCCAGTGTTACTTTTAACTTGTACCTTTTGATTATTATGAGGTTCTAGTAGACGATTTATCTGCTTCATACTAGGTGTGTTTTCCATGTGTTTTCTACTGCTTCCGTTTTTCTCAGATGAATCTCTTCTACCTGTCTACTCATCGTATAAAAGGGTTATGAACCCATATACCAGAACCCTCTCTTAGGGTAAGGGAACGTTGACAGCTTGGCACAGGATTGCTAGCATAAAATATATGGTGAAGTACCCACTCGTTGCATGGACTTCTTACGCTGGTTGTAAGACAGCGGGCGGTAGGTATGAACATAAGTACTTAGCTAGTTCATTGGCTTTCATTGCCAGAGTTTGGTAAGTTGTCCAATGATGAACACTCCTATACAAGTAACTAAAGAGGTTTGTGTAGTTGCCGAAGTTGCGAATAGAACTTAGTGTCCACCAACAAGATTGGGGAATACAAACAGTATCCCCAGCGACTTTATGACTATTCCCACTCTGCGTATCCATGGTGTTGCACATATAGTTACACATTCAGTATTCTTCATGTAACACAGCTCAGTATTTCCGTTTGTTTCTTTGCAGAACTATGAATTCCCCCAGGGCCTGCGCCACCTCGAAGCAAAGTAGGGGTCTCCGAACGTCTATTACACCACCGCCCCCATCTTACCAATTAGTCTACACTGCATTAAAACTAGAAAAACAAAACGTTCATGGGAACACTCGGTTTTGAAACCCTGCATGAAATCATGAACATTTCCTACCTTGAAACTTTGAAATTTCCAACATTATTATCACACGAGGTAATTCTATCTCACACTCAACATTTTGCACCTGCAACCTTTGACATTTTAAACTGAAAGTAGCACTAAACACTGAAAATACACCAAAATGTGTCCTTAAACTCATCTTAAACTACCTTAATCATAACATACATACTGGCGTATGTTGACGTATATTAAAGTTTAGTAGAGGGTTGACACACAAGCGGATTATCAAAGCAGGCGATCGCCTGCGATCGTCCACTCGAACAATCAAAGTTTCGTCAGTCGTTCGAGGTTATTCGGTTATAATTAACGGAAGGGATCATTGGACAGTGAAAACTCAACCCCTTTTGCCACTTTGCGTTCACTTGGTCGCTGCTTATAGTTTCAGCCAGATCAATACACACCGCATTTGCAAGCTCAGCACCGACGATGTGGGGTATTTATAACCCTTTCCCTCTGATGATTTATATTTTAGGTGCAAATGCGGATTTTGCCGGCTGTAAGCGGGCATCGGCACTATTTATATTTTACACAATTGCGTTGTGGCTGACAGACTGTTGTTATAATTATAACAATGGCCCGACTGCTGATAATTGAATGGCAATATTGTTTGTATTAGTTGGCACAACACACGCGTAATTGCGGAAGCATAATGCTGTTTGTTCGCTATTTGTATTGCTTAATATTTCATTGTACGGCGTCATTATTTGTTTTGAAAAATGATGTTTAGAATTTATATATCCTCAACTTCTTTTTACCCTTTATCTTTTAGTTATACTTATTAATCCGTTTGCAGCAGAACAAAATGATTTAGAATTCACTGAAATTGAAATTGGGTCGAGTTAATATTTTGAATTGAAAGACTTAAGCGGGAAAACCTCAGCTGAAGAAGTTGCCTACTTTTCTGTACTTTAACAGACTTGTCAGCAGATAAGGTGTTCGACAATGCCAAAGAAGTGCGCTGCAAAGCAGAAAATGAATAACATATAAGTGACAGACTATAAACAACTTCATAAGATTAGGCTCATTTTAATCTTCTTCTCTAGTTTCTAGTGTTCTTATCTTTTCCTCGTTTATATTGAAATTTACTGAAACCTTATAAGTTTAGGAAAGTATAACCCATAACATATTTGCAATGTCATTTTAATAATTATTGAAACAAGTACTCCTATTTATGTGATGATGAAAGTGCCCTTCAATAAATTGTCCAGTACCCGAATAAAATATGTAATTTCAACAGCCGCTAACGATGCCTGTCCCCATAAATCCAAATTATATTAGAGAACAAATTCGAGGGAACTTAATATACTTAATAACGGGCGCTCGCGTGCTTTGGAGAACTTTACGCCAAGTTGTTGGAAACTCACGAACATGTTCGCGTCTCAAATGACGTAGATGCGCAGGAGATCTTCCCGTAGGAAGACGGTGCTCCCCTGAGCCACACAGACACACACACTCATACACGCACATGTATATACTCACACAAAAAGGGCCACCTAAAACAATACCATTATGCTGCCATTATACGCGGATTTTCAAAAGAACCGCGACGCAAAGTTAGGCTAATAAATTAATGCGAAATTGATAAATTCGCAAATGCTGATTGGGAGTGGAGTGGTGGCGTTGGTTTAGAGTTTAGATAAAGTGGATAAAGACGGTGATAACATGCGGTGGTATAAATGTTGGACGCGTTTTCCGCATGTTTGGCCACATCGGCGACACGAGGCATCGGGATGCCGTGAGGGCTCTGGGATGAGTTGGGTTTGCTACTCGCCGCTGCTGTGGGGGCTTTGACAAGTGAGCTGTGCGTCCTTTTGCGCCACCGCCGCTGAACCATGATGATGATGATGGGCGCCGGGGCCGAGGCTTTTCTAATCGAACAGACGGTGGCAGCCAAGCGGGAGCATCGCGTGCGAGGCGCAGCAGGCGAGCAGCAGGAATGGCCACAGGAGTGTGTGTGTGTGTGTGAGTGTGTGTGTGTATGTGTGCAAGGACTCGCATTACGCTTCGCTTCGTTGCAGCCAGCGTTCCTTTTCCGCTGCAGAAGCAAACTCGACACCGAACCACTTCTGGGCTACTTAGTACTATCCCAAATATACAAGAAATTAGTCTAACTCTATACATTTTACGAGATTTCGATGTAATATTATACAAGTTTATGTTCTTTTCACAATTTAATAGTTTTAGCATATTTTAGATGTAACATTTTAATTCATTAATTATTACTCGAAAATTACTCCAATAGCAAAGCTCTAAATATCACTCCACCTGAATCCTGTCGATTAAAAGAAAGGAATACAAAAGAAAACCAAAAATAATTACATTTCTTCGAAGTAAGAAAAAAAGAAGAACAAAAAGTCTTGGCCGAAAACACGCAAAGCTTGAATGAAGGTCCAGACCATAAGAAATTTGGCCGATTTGGGCCACATGTTGTGTATCACTAATTGTAGCACATTACTCACCAACTCAACGGAATTACAAGGACTCATCGCGTGCAATACATTCTAAACATTCCGGACCCGGGTATGGGGGAGGACAAATCTGGGAATTGCACCAAGCGTGCACGATTTATAACATCTCAGTAATGTCTTTAGAAAAAGTAGAATAAAAATCTCATTCTGCTTTACATTTATCTGTTTGGCTATCATTATTTTATTCTGTTCCGATGTCAAAACTTGACTCCCTTGTTGTACACACCTGTGAAATCGAACCGCGCACTGAAAGCAAAACCATGTACGCATCATTATTGCATGATTTAGGACATATATCACTGAATTGGGGATGCTTAGACAGGAAATATACACCGTTTGTTTCCAGTTTTATAAAGTCATCTGCTCGGAAATGTGATAAAGGGCAAAAAACCCTGAGAAAATTCGCGATGGAAAGTTCTTTTCTCTGGTAGAGGATTGGATCACTCACAAGCAAACATGTTTAATTGACATTACCTTAATTTTAATTAAACCAACCGTTGTGCCGAAAACACTTCGTCGTTGGCGAAAGGTAGTTAAAACCATCGCCGGTGTGTCCTTGGGTGCAGGCGCTACTGATTTAACTACCGCTTTGCCAACAGCATCGAGCGGTAAACGTGGGGTGGGTATGGGTGAATGATGGTGGTTTGAAGCGTTGGTGGGTGGTTGAAAAGGGGGTGGCGGAGGTGGCCGGGCCTTTATCATTCCAACGCCTGCCCTCCCACACACGCACATCCACTGGCCCAAAATCCTCTCAACTCTACCTACCCATCGCACATTTCCACATGGTTTAGCACGTCAGGATTTCCATTCGGCACACAGAGATACGCCGCCGAGCTAAACAAGCATGTTTATCAATTAAGCTTCCTTTCCTCGGCGCGTCGTAACGCCGGCTTTTATTGGCGCGTTTAATCTATACACGTGTAATTTATTGCAAATTGTAAAATGCCAAGCAACTTTTAAAAAAATACGGGCTTATTTTATGAAATAATAATTTGGTTACTTTTTTTGTTTGATTTTACCGAGCATCGACTGCTATTGTTCATTAGCTCTATTCATTTTTTTATGTACTTTACACACTCTAGTAATTTTCTTGCGATTTTTCGCACATGGATCGACACTGATTATAACACTATTACAGTGTAGGCATTTTCTCTCAAGTATCACTTAGAACTTTTACGTTGTGTTTGATCTTGGAAGTCAAAAATTGCTCAATTTCTTGTTGATGCATTAAAGAAGTAAACCACTCAGCAGGTTGAAAAGCATTCGTTCTTCTTTGTTTCGAATTGTTTTACAAATCACAATACCGTGATAGTATCCAATCGATGATACCACTCCAACCATTATTTTTAAACGATGATTGATGTTATGGATGGTCGCACCAACCATTTGAAATTCTTTGCTGTTAATAGATTCACTCATGTTGATGTTACAAGTTTATTACTACAACTAAATTAAATAAAATGATATATTCTTCTTCTTCTTCGTCGCGGTTCGGCCATCGTGGACCACGCGGAATATCATTTTATATGCTTCTTCTTTCTTG
>JAODAC010033078.1:0-14095 GCA_027575185.1 Mimaenictus wilsoni
ATATGCGAAATCCTGCCTACAACGTACAATTTTCCAGCTCTATTGTTTTACTTAACCTTACCTTGCTTTACGTTTTATATGTAAATTTACCAGAATTTACAAGAAGAGGCAAAGGCCTAAAATCTGAAAATCTCGACTGAAAGCTTTGCAAATCACACACAAAAAATGTTGAACCGAAATAAACAGACAGACGTAAAGTGCGGGTTCTAGATCCTCCCCCACCTCTTACTCAAACTTCTCTATACTGGCGCCATCTAGTGATGAATATCAGACTTCTTCTTTGCGAAATCCGCTCGGCTTATTCTCACGAACCTATAAAAACCCAGGATTATTCAAATAAAACTAAGGGCGAGTTGTTTCTGAAAAGTATTAGTAAACTTGAAACGACCGATATTGACCACAAGATGACGCTAGTTCTAATTTCACCGAACAGTTGGAAATTAAATGTCAATTATCATGAACACAATGTGAAATGAAAATTAGAACATTTTATGAACGACATGCGATCGACCTTCAATGAGAACGCCTTCGACATTAAAAGTAAAAGAACTAATACATTATGTAATATAACTAAATAAACTTACGTTCATCGTTTTTATATATGTCTAACAATAAGTTTAAATCAATTTTATAATTTTCGAAGCACAACGAGCACAGTAGATACTTCACAGTCGGTAAATCAAATGAAAGAACTTAATCAAACCAACAGAAATAAAGTTCATCTTCGAGATCCTCACCGTCTTTCTTAAGTTTTACTGATACAATTGCCATCTAGTCATGAATATCGAAACTATTTAAAGAAAACTACGTCTCTACGGTTGAAGAAATCACCTCATAACTTTCTTAAAACTAACTTTAACTCTCCCAACTTTCCTTAGATTATTATTCTTTCAATAAAAATTTCCTAATTAAATTCGAGAAGTTTTCATCATATTAATTCTACTAAAATGATTTCATGAGAATTGCTTCATTTTCCAATTATTACAATTAAAAACGTTTATAAAAATAAAACATTTTAATTCAAAACTTTTATAAAAATAAAATATTTTAACGAATTGTACAAATAGCATTGTGTTAAAATTGGAATAAAATTGAATACAATTTCGCATGTTGGTGATGTTCGTAGTTAATTACTTAATACGTTTGCACGCGAGATTTGCACAATTGCGAGAGCTTGTTATAATTGTTCTTCTTCCACGTATGAAACTGACTATTAATTAAGCGCAGTGCAACTAGCATTCTTCAGTGTAACGTTTTCTCGGTGTACTCAATGTACCATTACCTTCCGCTCGTCTGCGACTTTCTTCAAAGATTGTTGCCTTTAACGTGATTAAAATTTACAAAGGCGTCATTTCCACACGGTAAATGCATGAACATACCCGACGTTAATGGATAGTAATGATTGCAATTAAGTGTAAATGTGCACAGTGGTTCGTTCAGTGTCAGAGCAGGAAGATGCTCATTAAAATGCAATTTACTACTTAATGTAATACTGTGTCTCTGATTCTAGTTCAAATTAAGTAAGTATACTTACATTTAGTTTCATCTTAATTTCATCTAGTTCTCTTAAAGTTAGATAAAGAAAAACGACGAGTGTGCTTTTGCCCATATGGCTAAAGTAAAACATTATTTAATCATTAATTTCATAATTAGATAATCATTAATTACTGTGATTGGTTAAGACTGATTGTGAGAAAATGAACAAATAGTAATGGTAGAGAACTGGTCCTTTGATATTTATAAACAACTTCATTGGATGTTCCTCCCCATAATATATTAAATGGCATAGCACATCCAGATACTAAAGGAAAATGATTTCGCATTACGTTAGTTGTTCGATTATTATTCATGGGAATGATAAATGTTTTAATATATGTGTAACTCAAAAAGAATACAACTAAGAAGTAGCCAATCTCTCAAGTTGAAACAATACTCACATAAAAAGGCGAGTTACAATCAGATTGTTAGTTTTTGAGCTATTCGCTATCTAAATTCGGTTCACATTCACCAATTTGTCCCATGCCAAAGGGGCGGCTAGAAGATTTATTTAAAAATGGTTTAAATATTTTAACACCCTTTGGTTAGTATACATGAAATCCTATGAAATACATAAATTCGCATGAATGGCGGAATCCACGCAATGCGAATTCGTAATTTGCAATCACATCGCAATTAAGAAACCGAATAAAAGCCGAGTGTGTAATGCATTAATAGGGTTACAGGATTGCGGATTATGATGACGCTCGGCGACTTTGGCGAGCAGCCCAGCCAGCCGGTGCGCTAATGAATCCGATGGCGAATGCGCCGGATGGCAGACAAATCCGCACCGTTGCATGCTAATCATCATCGCAGCCGGACCCGGTGCAATTGCGCTCGCCCAGCGACAATTGTGCACTGCGTAGAAATTGCACCTCGTTCAATAATTACGATCGTCCATGGTTAGTTTACTCCTGTTTACTCGCGTCCAGTGTGTACTAATTCGCAAATACGAATTGTGGGTTTTCATTGCAAGATTTCATCGCGTTGTGTCCGTGATTAGTCGTTCGTTATTATTTTTCTATGAAATTTTACGAGATATTTGTTCGAGTAGGATTCTTTAGTAAAACACAGTCATTTTTTAAGATGTTTTCTGGAAAAGTTATGCTGAATAAATATTGTTTTAGGTTACTTTAGTTATGGTTAGCCTGGATTAAGTTAGATCATTTTGGGCTAGCTTTGGTTAGGTTAGATTTAGGAGAGTAAGGTAAAGCGAGCTGAGATTAGATTGAACTAGTTTAGGTTAGATTAGGTTAGTGTACATTAGGTAAAACATGATTGGGTTAGGTTAGGTAGATTAGGTTTCGTATATTTAATTTATATTAGGTTAAATTAAATAATTTTTAAGTTAAATTAAGTGAGATAAGATTATATTTCAATAGATTACCCAAAATTAGGCAGATTACATGGGGTTAGATGCCATGAAAATCAGGTTATATTACGTTATAATAGGTTATATTAGATTATATTGGGTTATATTAGGTTATATTAGGTTATATTGGGTTATATTGGGTTATATTATGTTATATTAAGTTATATTATGTTATATTATGTTATATTATGTTATATTATATTATATTATGTTATATTAGGTTATATTAGGTTATATTATATTATATTAGGTTATATTAGGTTATATTATATTATATTAGGTTATATTAGGTATTATTAGTGTTCGGCCGTATCCCAAGTGTTTTGGTGTTTCTGGCAAGGGCTTTTAGCATAAGTTAAGATTTTTCTTGTATTGTATTTTTATTACTCTTGTGAACCCTCGCAAACATGTGAACATAAACAGACAAAACGCTTGGTGCACGGTTAGGTTTTGAACGGCGCAACGACGAGGTAAGTTGACGCAAATACGTTAGGTTTAAGATGTTTGTACATTTCTGCCAACGATCATATGTGCATCAGTAACAAACCAGTGACGTAATTTGACTAACTACAAGATTCCCAAGAATGCTCTGTCTTCAAACCCTCTACTGGACCCCAACGCTTATAGAGGCTGAGGCACCTACCATAATTCTTCCAAATAAGAGTTACGTCCCTCACTAGGAGGATCTATCAAGAACCTCCCAAGAAGGATGCCCAATCACTCTTCATAGCCCAACAAATAAGAAATCATCTCTTTTCAATTAGATTATATCAGGTTATATTAGGAAATGTTTCTGTAGAACGGACTATTATATCTTGGCAATTCATGGGCGTCGCCATGTGTGTCCCCTTTTTGGAATACATTTATACTATTATTGACATGGAACTTGTGAATATCTGTCAATTTATAGTAGCTCTTGCGATTTTCCGTATTTAGCAGGAATATTATAAGCATTGTATTTGGTTATTTATGATATATTAGTTGATATTAGGCTATATTATGTTATTTTAGGATATATTAGGTTAGATTAATTCAATTTTGTTTAGATTAAATTATATTTGGACCATTTTGTCCAGCCAAGTAGCACAGTGATATGGTCGATGGCCACTAACCACGAGGTTCCGGGTTCGATTCTCGGTAGGGATGCATATTAAAGTGAATTCCTCTTCTTATCAATAGTGTTAGTCTCTAATATGACTAATTACATTGAAAATGAATTGAATAGAGCTAATGACCATAGCAGTCGATGGCCGGTAAAATCAAACGAAAAAAATTAGGACCATTTAGGTTAGATTAGATTAGGTTAAGTTCCTTTGATATTATTGTTGTTCAGCCAACAATAATATCAATGATTAAATCTCCATATTCCAATATGCCAAATCATTTCACCACTTGCACTTCACCGAAGCGTAATTAATGTATTTGCATATCTGTGTGTGCGCAATCAGATTGCGTGTTTGCTAACCATTGATATATAATGTCAATAAGCACACATCAATTACGAAGCATGCACAGAAATTACGTCGAGACAATAAGTTTCGATAGTATTCGAACAAAATAATGTGTACATTTCCCAACCGCATGCACGGATGTTAATCAATCACTTTTGTCTGGAATTCCTTCCTGTGCCGTATTTGAATAATACCACAAACTATTTGATGTCGGATGTAATCGCTCATCTCGTCAATCTTTCCGCGCCAGCGCGCAAAAATGGTGCGGCTGTAAATAAATTACATTTTCCCCGTTGGATGGAAATTACGTTAGATAAATTAACTGCATTAACCTAAATGCTGAGAGCTTTTGCCGTTGACACGTTCATTGAGCTGGTGAAAAGCGAAGCGTTTCGGCCAGACGCCGAGCTGCAGGTAATTAAAAGTGTGCACTTTTTTAACAATACGCAAAGATTAGATAGTTGGCAGGGATGATCCTGTAGAAAAAATTGATCTCGTCCTTGGTGAGCGGGGCTATACATTCAAGAAAACAGGAGGGTGAATACTAAGTGTATACAATGTCTTTTGTTTTACAGAAATGGAAGTTTTTACAAAGATTATTAAGGGAATTTGCAGCAAAATGTTGTAGTTTAATAGGCTTAGAGTCTTCTATTTTTTTATTGGAGGAGTAAAGGAGGAATATAGCAATATTTTGGGGAGTTTTAGGGGATATTTTCTAGAAGCAAGCTGTATATAACCCATCAGCACCTAGGTACCAAAGTCTTTACGATCTTCATGAATTTCTCCGCCTTCGAGTTGAGTTTTAAGTGCAGCGTGCCCACGTTGAGGTTGCACGAACCTCGCATTCGCAGTCTCAGCTCGTTTGCACTTTATCCATGCCGGTGCATCTTCATTAACCCAGATTTATTGCGGTTTTTATACGTTTTTTAATTTGCATTGCAATGTTGGTGAAGACGTCGACACTCGTCGACCACTTTTCTTGTCGGCTGAGTAGTGGAGCGAATTTCAAAATTCGTCATTTGCCCTTTCCCATCACCGTAATGTGTGGTAAATGATGCTAATGCATGTTCAAGTAATGCACTACTTTCTCTCCATTAATATTGATTAACTACGTTAGTTTTTTTCACAAACTATTTGCATTTATAAGAAAATATTGCCAATTTTTTATTTCCTTTTCTTTATTTTTTCTTTACTTTCTTAAAAATGTTGTGTATCATTAGCAACTTTACTTGTTACTAGAGACAAGATAACGCAGGAAACTGTTAGATAAGCGTATGAAATTTTATAACATTAACATATAAATATTCTCTTTAATTAATTCCATTTACCCTCAGTGCACAATTATGCACATGTATGAAGATATGCTGATAAAATAATGTTAATTATTCGACCCGTGCGCCGGTCGCTGTGCGAAACCCGCGAAAATTCTAATTTGCAAAGTTTCACACTCGCAGATTAGTGTAATTTTAGCAGTAGCAGCCGTTGCCGTTTTCGGTGTTGCATGTCTTCGCACTTTGCCTCAAGTTTCCAACAACATGCAATTAGAAATTCAGTTAGAACTAGCGATAAGTCGAATTGCACTGACCATAATTGGTTACACGACTGTGGAGAATTTTAATCATAATTTAGCAGTGCTTAAATAGAATCCAAATCATTTAAATGTTAAAATTAGAAGATGAGAAGTGTACAAAGCCTAAAACAGAAACGCAATTTCTGAAGAGACAAGATCTCGGTAAGATGAAAAGATGACACGGTGAACGTTTAAACCCGGATTAGTCAACCTGGAAACTCCTTAACCTTCAGATTGCATGAATTTTAGAATAAAATAAATATTTTCAATATTTGAAACTCAAGTTCATAAAACCGAGTTTGTTGAACTTAATGCTCTAAACTTGGTCGTAGAAAGGGTATAAAATTCCGTATAAATTCCATAATTTTCAATATTTAAAGTTCGTCTTTATAAACCCTGGGTTTTTTAAGCATGAAATTCTAAACTCAGCCCTAGACCAGTATTTGTAGATTTTGAAAATCTACACCCGTATTCCAAACTCGGTATAAAATTTTGTATGGATTTAAGAATAAAATAAAACTGCATACTTTTCAAAACTTGAAAACGGTTTATTAAACCCGGCTTAGTTGAACTTAAAACAATAAACTCGGTCCTCAATCGATGAATTTCAGAGATAACTAAATCCCAATAAATTACTGAATGCGGAACTCGGTTATTTAAACCCGGATTTGAAACTCTAAACCCGGTTACAGACCGGGCATACTATTCAGTATTAATTTCAGCATTAAATAAACTAACATAAATTTCAATATTTGTAAATTTTTAATCTTGGGTATGTTGAATTCTAAGCTCGGGTTTCTAAACCCGGATTTGTAGATTTGAAGAATTTCTGAATGAAGAATTTCACGATAAACAGGATAGATTCAAGATGATTCCTCAGAGTTTAAAACTTCGAATTAAATATGTGGTTAGTAGATAAGATAATCCAGACAAAGTAACTTTAATTTAAGGTGTAATAAAGTTGTCATAAAAAATCCTGGAAATTAACTGTCATTTTTCCACGAAAGAGAAATAAAGGAGAAATAGTTCCAAAAGTAAATTATTTCCACATATATTAGATTATTGGTCATGTCATGCGTCGTCTTGATACGAAACCAATTTATTTTTCTCATCACTCTTTTTTCACTCGCTATTTCTTCGCCCAGAGAGTGGTCGTAAAAGTAAAATGATTACGACCCGACTACAATCACTACACCTACACATTACAGCCGGGATTGTTCCGAAAAGTTACAGGTTACTGTGGGGGTCAAAAACCACGCACATGTCAAATCAGCAGAGAGGAAAACGCGGACACATGTTCCCTTCCTTCATACTTGTTACACTCCCAACGTTGATAGCGGAAGATTTATGAGCTTCCTCCCAGTAAACACTATTTGAAAAGTTTCTTTTTTCTCCTCTACTTCCTTTCACCCTACCTGGGGAACATTAGTAACGCAGGAATTCTGAAGAATTCGATTAATTACATCCCAGCGGAGCTGCGACGCAGTGGGGCACAATAACCGACGGCTGAGCGTTTAGCAGGATTGCGCATTTTTCTCGAGTAGCAATCGACATCCGCCGGAATGTCGTAAAATATCTGAGGGAATCGCGCGAATTTCCCTTGGGGGAAAAATCCGAGCCACTGCGAAAGATTTACAGCGCCGCCGTCGATGCATTCGAAATGAGATTCGCTGATTGGCGCCCGCGATAATTAAGCAGCGCTTTAACTGCGAGTGTAATTAATTGAAATTCTGATTTGGGCTGACTTCAAAACGTGGCCGATCGTTTGAAATGATATCATTCGTATGGCTTGCATGCCTTGCATGCGAATTAATTAATTTCAATTACGGCGTAAAATTGAAATTGCTAAAATATTTCGCTTTATTTCGGTGCTTTTCACTTCAATCAAAATTTGCCTTTTGTGTAGGCTGGTTGAGGTGGCTAGGAAGTGGAAAAGTTGTCTGGAAACTCTACTAACCATGTAAATGAACTTTGATCAGTGATCACAATTCATTTATGATTCCATTTTAGATTAGTGAAAACTTTACAAGGATCTCATAAAATTATTCAGTATATGTTTAATAATATGATGACATCTCGATAACTTATTAAATGTGAAACTCGACTTTTCAAACAAGAGGTTTGCGAAACTCAACCCCTTAACCTGCACTTAGTAGGAATTTGATGGATTGTAGAAATTGAAACTCAAGTTGTACACATGGATTTGTACATCATGAAACTAGGTATCTCGTAGTTTAGTAAAGATTCAGTAAAAATTTAAGAATAACCAAACTCTCGGCAAGCTGCAATATTTGTAGCTCGGGTTTTTAAACTTGAATCTTTAGAACGAATACCCTAAACTCGGTTTCAGGAATTTTTACCCCCTTAGGAATTTCAATATGAATTTAAAAATGCATAAAGAGAGTCTCGATTGGTTACAAAATTTGATTTTCGGTTTTTAAACCAGTAATTATATATCATGAAACTTTAAACCCGAGTTTAGATCCCTTGCAAGTCCAGTAAGAATTACATAATAAGCAAAGTGTCATAATTTCAAATTTCAATAGCAATAGCAGAAATACCTAAAGAAAGTATTTGTTGATTACAAAATTGGAAACTCGGATTTTAAAACCGGATTGGAGAGGTGTGGAAACCTCTCTAAACCAGGTTCCAGATCGGAGTACGAATCCAATAAGGAATTCAAAATAAACCCATTGTGTAAAATTTGGAAATCGAGGGTTTAAATTCGCATTTCTCGAATGTGACATCCTAAAGCCGGTTCCAGACCAGATAGGAATTTTTATATGAATTTAAAAATAAATCAAACCTTTAAAAAATCAAAAAATTTCAACTCTAGTTTTAAACTCGGTTTTGTTTATCTTGTAACCCTACACCCGTTGTCAAATCCGGCACGAATTCAGAAAGCATTTCAGAACAAACAAATTTTGGATAAGTTGCTTAATTGAAAATTCGAAATTTTATACTCAGGTTTGCCGAACGTAAAACATTAAACCCGGTTTCAGTATAACCGGAGTTTCAACCCGGGAAACTCCGGGTTTCGAACCCGGATTTATTTATATTTAACCCGGGATTTTATTTATATGATGAAACTTTATGCGTATTTTAATATTCCTGACATTGAATATCCTTTTTTTCTAAAAAAAAAACATTTATCTAAGAATCCGCTCATTTCTCCTTACCCTCAATATATAATTCAGTTGAGTTTATAAACGATCTTTACCGTATCATATCACAAGTGTACTCATACTCTTGAGCCTGCAAGGTCGAGAAAGAGAAAAAAAGGATCTACACTGGTACTCGAAGCCTAAAACAGGCAAACGGGGAACAAAGCCTCTGATGCATTAGTTCGAATGACTCTCTTTTTGTTCTCGAAAGGAGCGCGTGCCTCCGAGACGCACCATTTTTTACATTCACTCCCGCATCTACCGCACTCTAAAAGCTTAAATAAATAGTAACGATTTGTTATTGCTAGCCCACGCGTTTTTTGCGATGCGTTTTCACCCGGATTAGACCGACCAATGTTTGACTGTCACACGGTTTTTCCGCCTATTTTATTGCAACGCACTTTTTACGTGTCGTTGTCGGCAAAAAAGCGACAAGTGAGGTGTCAGATTTGTATTCTTCGACATTGCAAGGCCGCGCATTGCGCAACGAATCTACAGATGCGATCCCTAACTAAATAACGCGTTCGCATTTCATTTTCATTTGCCATCGGTGTAGCTTCGTGGTCGTCATGCGAACCGTGCTCAACGAGAAATGATTTGCACAATACGTTATCACCAGCTGGTATATACAGCGAAGGGTCGCCAGCAATATTGGCGTAAATATTCTGTCAGGAGCGCCTTTTTTCTATCTGCACGTGCGACGACAATGAGAAGTGGAAAAATTGCATAAAATAAAAAAAGGTTCATTTTTTGTGTGTGAAATCAATAATCGGAGGAATTTATTCAAATGATTGAGGGATTGCTGAGTTGGAGTCTAAATCGTTCATATTCAGTTTTCTTTATAGAGGCCAGTTTATTAAATTCGGATTTTTAAAATTCTCACACGTAAAACTTATCGAGTTTTAAATGCGAATATTGCAATGGACAAACTCGAAATTATATATTAGTAATACTAATTATATATTAGTAAATTTGAGCATGAATATTAAAATTATTAAAATTATATAAATTATAAATTATTAAAATCGAGTTTTAAACCCGGATTGACAAACTTGAAATTGACAAACTTGAAATCATATAGAAGCTAAACTCGATAGGATGAGGTCATGGTTACGAAGAAGATTTTGGAAGGGAACGGCCAAAATTCGAAATTACAAAAAGCACTGATGTGCTTTCTTTCTATATGGGATCACATTTGATAATAAAAATTAACCAATACTTTAGTTAACTACCATGGGAGTAATTGGTAAACATGAATAAGTAGCTCAATTTGTGATTTCACTTATAGTTTGCATGGTAGCTGCATGCATCTCGCGAGCTACAAGTTGTCGATCACTGGTCTAGCGTGTAGTAAAGATTAAACATGGAGCTGTAATAATTTATTAAAACATATCAAAAATGACACTAAAAAACTAAAAATGTCAACCGAACTTACTTTTGTTGAGAAAACTACAAAACATGTTCATCATCCATATTTTGTTGCCAGGAATAGAAATCCAATATTCTCCCTTAAACTATTAATTACCACTTTAACTAACACTTTAATCAGCATTATCATTAATTAATCAACAGCCCCATCTAAATTTTGGACAACAATAACTTTTATAATAGGTCAACTTTGAAGAATCATTAGTTTTCGACCTGCAACATGCCGAAATTATCAAAAAAAAATATTTGAATCCTTATTAGGTACTAATATATCGAAATATCATAAAATTAATCTCATCAAACTTAATTTTAATTACAATCTCCTTCATAATTACAATCGTCTTATTAACTTAAAACCTATATAAATACAAAAAAAAACACTCAACGTTTAGATGGTCATTAATTACAAGTTCATAAAGCTGTACGTGCATTAATATTAATTAATCTCTACTTCAGTTACTCGACATTGGAATGTTTGTGAACGTGTAACTTATTCTATTAAACGGTTTTTATTTATTTTGCTTTACGATATTATCCCCGTGAAGTTTTGTAACAAGATAAAAGAAATTCAAAGACACGTCATTAAAACTTTGTATCTATTTTCAGATAAAACACACAAGTAAGGAAAAATGGATGCGAATGAGAATCTCACAGAAAACTTCACGGAAAACTGCCCGCCAGAAAATCCAACTCTGGTCTTTCAGGAGATCCTGTATGCTATCGTTTGCCTCGTGGGATTAGTGGGAAACTCGTTGGTGATCTATGTGGTGGTGCGCTTTTCCAAGATGCAAACGGTGACGAATATGTACATCGTCAATTTGGCAATTGCTGACGAGTGTTTCCTGATTGGGATACCATTCCTCATGGTGACCATCATGAAAAAGTCGTGGATCTTCGGCGAGATTCCCTGTAAAGCGTATCTGATTCTGACAAGCATCAATCAGTTCACGAGCAGCCTCTTCCTGTTCATCATGAGCGCTGATCGGTACATCGCCGTGTGTCATCCAATCTCCTCCCCGAAATTTCGAACGCCATTCATCTCCCGCGTTGTTTCGATGGCAGCATGGCTCTGCAGTATTGTCCTCATGATCCCGATCTTCATTCACTCCAACGAATACAAATCGGTGTGTTTCGACCAGGTGACGATGGAGAACATCACAAAGGTGTCGTGTGGTATTAATTGGGGATATAACTCACAACTACTCTCCTCCCCTTTCGCTTACACTCTCTACACCTTCGTCTTCAGCTTTGCCATTCCCTTAAGCCTAATTCTAGTCTTCTACTGCTTGGTAATCAAAAAGCTTAAGACAGTTGGCCCGCAGAACAAGTCAAAGGAAAAGAAACGCTCCCATAGAAAGGTCACCAACTTGGTCTTAACAGTTGTCACAGTCTACGTCTGCTGTTGGACGCCATATTGGATCACACAAATCGCTTTAATTACCGATGATCATCATGATGATCAAGAAGGTTCGAACTTGGTGGTGACCATCCACTTGCTAGCTTCCTGCCTGAGTTACTCCAACTCGGCGATGAATCCGATTCTGTACGCCTTCCTCAGCGACAACTTCAAGAAGAGTTTCCTGAAGGCGTGCACATGTGCTGCAGGCAAGGACATCAATGCGACGCTACATCTTGAAAATAGCGTGTTCCCGAGGAAGAATAAGCAAGGCTCGACGAAGTTTCGCACGGCACGGGGGACCTCCATTTGTCCAAACAACGAGGACGAGTGTGATCTGGGCCCGCTTGTGAGCAAGGGCGATCCATCCACGTCCGCCATCACGATGACATCGCGATCCATCAACCTCAACTCTTCGGAGAACAATCGCGATGCGACGGCCAAGGACACGGTTGTCAAAAACGGACTCGCCATCACATTCAGCGCGAATTTATAAGCCGCTGCAGCGCATCGAGGCGAGCTGGAATGCGATGTCGAGTGGATCCCATTATGCAACTTGCGATTTGCTGAACGAACTGTGATGGAACTTATAAGTGAACAAAACTTTCATTTGTGATTTTCGAATTTTGGGTTCTGCGATTCGATTCCGATGATCGCATCGCAGAAAAAGCGAATGATGGCAAATCTTGATCCCCTGACCTGCTAACCTTATCTCATAGCTATTCAAGTTATTCAATAATTGCATAATTTGAATTATTCGAATTTCGATAATTAAAATTTCCTACTGTCCCACTACTTTAGATTGATCTTCATGATCTACAAAAAATTAGAAGTGATTTCCATGAGATTTGGAATCAAAAATGTTCAAACTGTCATTGTGTTGCCATCTATTCCTGTAGTTTCCAATCTTACACCTATGAGACGGATCAAATCCTCCCTCCTTCCTTTGTTATCATATTTTATCACACCCTGTCTCTCAATCCCGGTTCTACTATGTTTGCTATTATGTTTCAGCAACATATATTCAAAAATTTCCAAACTCAAACGATTTTTTCTCAATTTGAACGAATGCAATTTGTATAAATGAAGTTCTTCTATAACTACTTAAATAACGTTGCAGGGTAACACATAAAAACATTAACACATTAAATGATAGCTGAAAAATATTCTAGTTGCATGAACTTTGCCCGATTTATCTGCATATCTCCTTGAAAACAAATAGAAGAAACTATATATAAACCTAGATAGAAACATACATACGATACCTACTAACAGGAGTAACAAAAACGAAAAAAATGTGTCTTTAGTGTATAAACATATAAACATAATCCAATGTTTCAATGTATATGCTATACAAAAACGAAGAATAGCGTTGCAGGAAAGAATTTAACAATATATATGACAAATAAGTTCCATTTCTGAGCCCAATGGAACTGTCTTGTCATGTAGAGATAGAATTTGATAGTGTGCAGAGCCATCAGCAACGTATTTATTTGCTGTGTCTTTGCAGGACATACAAATAGTGAGGAGAATGCATGTAAAGGGTACTGGAGTGTAATGCAATTTATTTCGGGAACTATATGGTGGCTGTTTTATGTATTTTAATGTATTTATGTACATATTTTTACTACGTGTATCGTGTATCTCTTACACTAGCTTTAGTATTAAGTCATCTGTGATATTAACACTAATAATATCGTAATTTTAATAAATACATTACTAAATGTTTGTATTGCATTCAGTTGTAAGGTGAATCGACACATTTTGAGGCGATTGTATTGTACATTGAGATGTGTTAGGCGATTTATTTTGTAATTATCGAATTTCAGAGTTGTTTATTATCGAGAGCACCAGTAAATAATACTCGTTATTGAATTGTGACCAGTTGATATCTACTTTGGAGGAGTCATTGTATTTAGCGTAAATGTATACAATATATTTAATGTACACCTAAATTGTTAGCACTTTTTTATACCTTGTTATTCCCAAAAGTGTAATATGTTTTCAAGTTTGTTTAAATATCACAGGAAAAATTATTATTTTTATTATTTGTATTCGGTCCGAAGACCTGGCCATCGACCTTCACTGGTCCTTAAGCCTAGATACATATGTTTATTGTGTTTGTACATATTTACAAGTTATTGAGATTTCTTGTTTTTGTTGATGTTTGTTGTTATT
>JAODAC010033089.1:0-14090 GCA_027575185.1 Mimaenictus wilsoni
TATCAAAGATTGCAAGTGAGAGCCAATTGGAGTTAAGGAATGAGTGTGGGTGATAGATGGTAATACAATGAAGGGAGTGAGAGATTTAAGAAAGTCCGGTTTTTTTGTTATCCATTCCTCAATCAGTTCTAAATGTCGAGTTGAAATGGGCATGATGTAAAGTTTACTATATAGTAGGTCATTTTTTATGTTATGCAGAGGATTATTAGGGTGACAAATTTTGGAAATGCATCGCAGGGCGGCCCTTTCACCTACTTCCAGATGCTTTTTTCCTATGTTTAAGGCAAACACCATACAGATGCATGCATAATCGAGCAATGGTCTACAAATCGATTTGTATAGATAACTGGCTAATTGTGCACTAATACCTTCGGATTTGTAGGTAAGGGAACGAAAGTATTTGGAGCAACACGTGACTTTTTTTTAATTCCTATAGCATGTTTTGTGAATTTCAATTTTGAGTCAATTGTAACTCCAAAATATTTCGTCGAGGCTGATGCATATATGTCTTTGCCATTCAATGAGACTTTATTATTGTTCCAAACTTTATTTTTTATTAAATATTATCAGGCTTGATTTATCGGCATTTGGAAATAACCTCCATTTATTGAACTACGGCGATCAAGCCGAAGCGCAGCCCCTCCCCTGAGGTACAGGGATGGTGGATGATAATTCCTACTTTCTTTTTGTACATTTTTTTATATTTTCTTGTGTATAGTTTTTTTTGCACTTTATCCCATGTATATTTGAACGTATAATGCATATTTTACGCACACAACAACTCACACAAAACGTACAACTTCAACACATACCACAGCAACCTCCTCTCTGGAAAGGGGGTACTGTGGCGAATGTATTCCCTCCAAATTTATGACACACACACACACACACACACACACACACCTGCCTTTTCGACACTTCTCTCTTCAGACTTCTGAACACCGCACTTTTTCTACAGCTGTTGCCAAGCCTGACGGCTTGCGCACCTCGGTCACTTGGTCTTCAACCACACCACAGTTCACATCGTTTCCAACATCACAGAGCACATGACTTCCTCAGCGCCCAGCAGGTGTGACAGACCGAATATAATAAAGTACGTTCGCAATCTCAAACGCTGAAGTACATTCTTTCACAGAACCATGTAGGTATTTCGTTGGCTTGTGATTGAAGTGAAGCCAATGTGATGTATAGATTTTTGTTAGGCGATATTAGAGTTGTGTCATCAGCGTAAAGTAACATATAATTTCGAGTATTAAAATGTAAAAGAGAACTTACAGGAACATTTTATGGTCTTCAGGGCATATTTTTAATAATTGTAAATTGAATTAAATTAAGGTAATAAATGAGGTTTTTTTGGACATAGCCTTGGTAACTAAATGATTAAAGAGCATTACCTCAAAATTTAAAATAAATAGATTCAATATAATATGTGTACCTAATCTTCTCGCAATTTCGTTTTTCGATTTTGCGTACGCGATTGAGAAAACTATACTAAACCGATTAAACTAAATGACAGCTCAAATTATAGACAATTAAATTCTTCAGAATATGACGTCGATTGTTTTTTGAACAAATATATATTTACATTTTTCCTTCGTACTTTTAAGTTGAATTTATATTTGAAAAATGCAAGTTAAAATTAAATCTCTTTATAACAACACAATTTTAGATTTATCTTGAAAGAGCTCGACGTCATATTCAAGATAATTTCGTGTACTTTACAAAAGGGAACTAGTTTTTCCTTCAAGGGCAAAATTATAGATGCTATAATGCACGTAGTTCAGCAAAAACCCAAAAAATGCCACCCAGTTTTTTCGTGACATTACTTGAAAAAATATAAAAATCATGTAACTTTTGACCAGTAAATAAGTTTACCTCCCTAATACCATTCGCTCGATTGACATCATGCGATTGTGGTTGTAGATATCGTGACAGAATATGTTGTTCCATAAAGTTCAATGAACCTTATGGAACACCCTGTTTAATTTGGATTGGCATAGACAGTACGTTGTTATAACGAATTTGTGTGTTTCGTATTTCATACATTTTATAATATTTGGAGAATTCAGCTTCCTTGCAGATTTACAACTTTATAAGTAGGTATTCTTGGTAATTCCATTCGAAACTAACAAACAACGTGATTAAATTATGATTTCGCTTGTAACACGGTAACAACTGTTTTGTAATGCGTGAAATCCAGTGAAGTACTACTGGTCGATGCGGACGAAATAAATTATATGCAGGTCTCAAGTCAAAAGTTTAACTACTGTGCCGAGCATGAGCGTAAGTTTGCATGCGCAAATGCAGTAGCGCATGGCGACTTCTTCGAATCGGCCGGCACTGCCCGGATCGCGTCTCGCTACCTCGCGATATCGTATGACATTTTACGTGTACGCTGCCTCGCTTTACGTTAGGTAGGTTTACTGATCGCATCGATTCGGTTTCTGTTGCAGATTCCGCACACGCTGTGCTTTCGCCTTGCATTGATTGCCGAACGGGCGGATCTGATTCCGAAGCGTCATGATCTCCGATTACGAGGACGACGAGCACTTCTGCATCAAGTGCCATATCACCATCGCCGGCTTGGCGAACTACGTCCAGCATCGCAAGGCGAATTGCGGCAAGAACACAACGCTGAAATCGCCATCGCCAAGTCAGCTGCTCGCGCCTGAAGATGAGGGCTTCGGGTTGAAAGCCGACGACTTTTTCTCCTCCCTCGAGCTGCAGAGTAGTAGTAAAAAGTCGACGCTGCCCTCAACAAGTGGGAAAACCTTCAGTGGGATTCTAACGCGTAGTAAGACGGGGGCGATTCATGGAAGCACTCCAAGTGGTTCCGTAGTGGCTACGCAGACGCAGACGCAGGTTGAAGTGCAACAGTCCAAGTCGGGGAAGAACGCTTGGATTGGTGGGCATCAACTGAAGGAGCTGGGTAGTGGTGACAACCAAACGAAATTAATCAAAGCCGTCGATAATCTCAGTAGGACGGCCTACCTGAAGAAATATGAGGCGCCCACGAATGCCGCCATTGTTGGCAGTCAGTATGAGAATTCTGATGAGGAGAGCTACGAATACGATTACGACGATGATGAAGATGACGAGGAGGACGTGCCTCGCAGCCACACAGGGGGTAAATGGGTGCCCGAATGGAGTTATTCAAATGCACCGCCGATTAATCACACTGGTGGCAAGTGGCGTCCGTCGAAGGTCCCACCGCATAATCACACCAAAGGCAAATGGAAGCCGGGTTCCCCGCATGAGTTGAACATACCGTCTCCGAGCTATACGCGCGGTAAGTGGCGACCCGCTAATCCTAAGGAGTCAGAGCAGGCGGATCTGCACTTTCCACCACCCGGACACACGAAAGGGAAATGGCGGCCCTCATTGTTGGAGGATCAACGTAAAGATGCGACGTTGGAAGAGCCAAAGATGAAAAGGCGGACCATTGAGGAGATCCCGCCGTTCCGCAAGTCGAACGGTAGCGTACAATACTGGTGCAATCCCTGCAATCGCCTGCTCTCATCTAAGATCGTCTACGAGCGACATCTACGCTCGGTCCTGCACTTCAAGCGCACCCTGCACGAGGCCGAGTTCGACGACACGACATCGACAGCGTCCACGTCGACGATGGCAACAACGCAGAAAGCGACCAACGCTGCGCCGACGACACAGCATTTGAATACAAACCGCGATAAAGAAGCGCAGCGGACAATACGCAAACCTGTTGAATATTGGTCGCATACCGGCGCGCCGATCGAAAACAATAAAGAGCCTAGGAAAAATACAGCCGCTCCTGGGGTCCTTGCGACCGTGGAATCGACGACATTGGTAACGACATGCAAGGCGACGACAGCGCGCACAACAACACCGGTCGCAATAACAATGGCGTACGCTCAACCAGCCTCAACCCTCAACCACACCAGCAGCAGCACCACGAAACGCGTTCGTAGAAAAATCTACGTGAAATGCGAGGTATGCTTTGCACGCTTTTCCACCGAGATGATGGGCAAGCACTTAATCTCTCATTATCACTGCCGCAAAGGGGATATAACTCGGCCGGCGGCGCGAAAGATGGTCCTCGATAACATTCACGCCGTTGTTCTCCAGTCGCCGTATCAGTGTGCAGCGTGCAAATTTTATTGTAATACTCACGATTACTTCTTGAGACATTGGGTTAGCGAGGAGCACATTAAGCAACTCGGACAGAATGGAGGTATTCTCACTTGTTCGTTCTGTGCGTTCACGTGCACTGCCAGCGACAATAACGTGATGTATGTCCATCTGATCTCCTTGGAACACAAGGAAGTTATTTCGGCCATTAACCGATCTGTTCCTATCATTATCCGAAATATCCTCCCCATAGAGTGTGGAAGTTGTAAAGATATCTTTACTTTGAACATTCACTTACGCCAACATTGTTTGGAGCAGAACCACTTGCCTTCAACAACAGCAACAGATGAATACCAAAAGAAGAAATTCTGTGACATCTGTCAGAAGACTTTCAACTCTACCGTAGCTCTCCAAAGACATTTAAAGACACACAACTCGAAAATGTTCTTTTGCGGTCGTTGTAATGTGGAATTTTCTACCCATGAAGAGATCGTCAAGCATCGGACCACGGCTTTCCATAAGAGGAAGCAGCCCAGTTTAGAAAAATGTAAACACTGTCCAAATTCCGAAATTTTTCCCAATAAGGAAGAACTAAGGAACCACATGCAAATCATGCACCTGGAGACTGCCTATTATGACTGTCCCAACTGTGGAACTAAATTCCCCTCAGCAGATGAGCAACTAGCTCATGTTGAAAGCAAGTCCTGTATTTTATCTGCGGAAACCGGGGAAGACTTTGAGAAGAAAATCCACAAATGCGACCAGTGTATCTTTGTATGCGTAACCAAATCTGCTCTACTTTTCCACCAAGCTATGCATGGAGAACCCCTACGTCTAAAGTCAGCGAAGGAAGCCCACTACAAATGTTCAGTTTGTGACAAGTTCTTCCCGAAATCTTCTCTACTCCACCATATTCAGATCCATACGAATGAGAAGTTTTACAAGTGCACCCTCTGTAATGCCCGATTTGCTCGTAAGAGTAACCTTCTATGGCATATGAAGAAGAAGAAGCATGATGGTAGCGATCCGGTTCAAAGACAATCTGCCATGGGCACCGAAAAGAACTTCCTATGTGCAACGTGTGGCGCAAAATTCTCCAACAAGTAAGTGCACGTAGCTTTATGGCGCTTTTTAATAGCCCGCAAATAGCAATAACACAACAAATCGCTGAAATATTGAAGGTCTTTTGATCGTGCTTACCACTCGATGTATGAGGCATAAACGTGTGATGCGTTGCATACGAGCCATTCGAGTGTGGTAATATTTTGAAAGTGTTGATTTTAACACCCCAATAACTCTCGGCACGGTAATAACATTGCCTCATAAACAGCAACTATCTTTGTGCTTTTTAATTTACGATGCTTTTAACAAGTGTAGTTCTTTTTTCTTTTGCTACTAGTATTGTAGACCTCTGGTAAGTTAGCAGGGAGTTTTTCAGCAGCAAATTAATTAATAGATATTCAAAAAAAAATGTTTGAAGACCTGCTAACTTCGTCTCGTTTTTATTTCAGAAGAATACAAGTCAAATCTGCGGGTTTTGTTCTGTTATGGTTTTGTCCTTGAAAACCCGGGTTTAAAATCCGGAAAACAACTCGTTTACAGCGCCCTCTAGTGGAATATAAAAAGACTAGACGCTGAAAGTTATTTTATTTTTATTAGTTATTAAAATAATCTATATAAATAAAAACTAAAAATAGAAACACACATTGGGAAAAAGTTAAATTCAATTTCCAGTATTCTCAAAGAGAATTGCCATTCTCATTTTTCCAAATATGCATTAAATATAATCACTGGTCAACTTGAGGAAAGATTGGAGGCTTCGTTCGTTAGTACTACAAATAAACATGTTAAAACACGAGTTGATGCGCTTCAATGAACCGCAATCGCGTGAGCAATTAATCGCTGTTGTTTTAGTGTGAAGTATCAACAAGCTCTCGTACACTCGCGTTGATTTCGGCTTGAGAAACAAAACTTTTAGCATCATCTAGTAGCGGGACGCACTCGTGTTGATTTCGGTTTTGAAAACGGAACTTTCAGAATCAAGCTGTTGTGAGGTGAACTCGCGTCGATTCCGGTTCAAGAAACAGAACATTCAGCATCAATCAAGTAGTGGAACGCAACCGCGTCGATGCTGGTATCCGAACTCGATGCTTTGTAGATCAATTGATTCTGGTATAGAAACCGAAATTTTTACAAATAGCCGAGTTAAACTCGTAAAAGTAAACGCCCGGTTTAACTCGAAACTCACAAGGCGGGTAACCGAGTATCCGGGTAACCGAGTGAACGGGTAACCGAGAAACCCGGAATTATCGAGTACCCTTGACATTTCTATACACGTACGAATATAACCCTGGAAGTTCTATGAATTTATTTGTTTTGATTAATACCCTTAGTGAATAACTCAATTTGGTGGTATTAAAAAATTACTACGCTCAAATATCAAATATCTCTATTTTCATTTGAACGAATATATTTCCTCAAAGTCTGTCGAAAATTCAAAAATAAAATGTCTCATCCCCTATGAAACTTTTTTTTGTGGTGGGGCGCACTCGTGTTGATTTCGGTTTTGAAAACAAAACTTTCAGAATCAAGCTGTTGTGAGGTGAACTCGCGTCGATGCCGGTTCAAGAAAAATAACATTCAGCATCAATCAGTAGTGGAACGCAACCGCGTCGATGCTGGTATCGGAACTCGATACTTTGAAGATCAGTTGATTCTGTTATAGAAATCGAAACTTTTACGAAGAGCCGAGTTAAACTCGTAAAAGTAAAAGCCCGGTTTAACCCGAAACTCACAAGGCGGGTAACCGAGTATCCGGGTAACCGAGTGAACGGGTAACCGAGAAACCCGGAATTATCGAGTACCCTTGACATTTCTATACACGTACGAATATAACCCTGGAAGTTCTATGAATTTATTTGTTTTGATTAATACCCTTAGTGAATAACTCAATTTGGTGGTATTAAAAAATTACTACGCTCAAATATCAAATATCTCTATTTTCATTTGAACGAATATATTTCCTCAAAGTCTGTCGAAAATTCAAAAATAAAATGTCTCATCCCCTATGAAACTTTTTTTTGTGGTGGGGCGCACTCGTGTTGATTTCGGTTTTGAAAACAAAACTTTCAGAATCAAGCTGTAGTGGGGTGAAATCGCGTCGATGCCGGTTCAAGAAAAAGAATATTCAGCATCAATCAGTAGTAGAACGCTATCGCGTCGATGCAGGTATCGGAACTCGATACTTTGAAGATCAGTTGATTCTGATATAAAAATTGAAACATTTACGAAAATCCGAGTTAAACCCGTAAAAGTAAAAGCCTGGTTTAACCCTAAACCGGGTAACCGATTATCCGGGTAACCGAGTAACCGGGTAACTGGGTAACCCGAAATTATCGAGTACCCTTGACATTTCTATATACATATATAACCCTGGAAGTTTTATAAATTTATTTATTTTGATTAGTACTCTTAGTGAAAAACTCAACTTAGTGATATTAAGAAATTACTTCTCAAATATCAAATATATCTCTGTCTTCATTTGAACGAATAAATTTCGTCAAAGTCTGTCGAAAATTCAAAAATAACATGTCTCATCCCGTATGAAACTTGTTATTTTAGGTATAGCATTAGTAACTCGTAATAAATATGTGTCCAAGTTTAGCTAATTCATGTATACATGTTCAGAAGCAAATTCTTCTTTTTCCACCGTCATCAACTCGTTTGGTCCTCGATGACTCGTAAATAAGGTGCGTGTTTATTAAGGGTTTGCGCTGGTGACAGCCTAGGCGCTTAGTCACTACTCATGTACGACGCTGGCCACAGCCTAGCAAATGCATACACATTCGTCGAGAACCGCCGCCGCCACCACCGCCGCCGCGCCGCCTTCGTATACATCGAATAAATCTTAACTAGGAGGCGCTCATGGTCGCGCCACTTGGCGACGTTCGCTCGCCGCACTAATTCCGGAACTGGAAACTAAAACTACCGCCCCACATTCGGCGCGTTTGGCGTGGCGGAGGCAGAAGGCGGTGGGGGCAAATAACTTAAGCATACATTAGACCCCACGCACCCGTCCAGGTTCGCCTATATATCAAAGGGTGAGTCCACTCGGCTACTTAAACACAACTCAGGGAATTATGAGATAATACGTTAGGCAAATGTCTGCTTAGTCTGGGTGCCCGGAGGCAGGAGAAGTGGTGGCGACGAGGCGGTGGTCTCTCCACTTCCTGTGTCATATAAGAAAATATATACGCGCAGCCCGAAAAGGCGGCCGAGGGCGGCAGTGGATGCAAGTGGGGCTGTACCAACAGACGCCGGGATTTGTTTATGGCGGTGAGCACCGCACTGCTGCAAATCATGAGGATGGTTGTCGCGCGGCGTGTCGTTCGCCGGCCACTAATGCGTACCGAATGGCCTGCGCAGGTGGCGCTCTTATCGTTAAGACAAAAGCGTCCAAGCTCTGGCAAGCAAGAGCTTCTACGGACGCAAGGACGCAAGATTGATGGTGTTGGACCAGCATTGTAACGTTTGTTTATTGCTCCACGCCAACAAACCACAAACGTCTTTACAAATTTACATACCTTCCAAAGGGTTGTCATTCTTTGTCATCAATTCGGTAGGAGTCATTATATTTTATTTTTTAGGCGTAGAATGATGAAGATCTGAAAAAAAGTGTTTTAGTAAAATCAACCTCTAAAATTAAGTCTTTCAAAGTAGGCATGTCAAGGGTACCCGATAATTCCGGGTTACTCGGTTTTCCGCCTTGTCAGTTTTGTGTTAACCGGGCTTTTACTTTTAAGGGTTTAACTCGGATTTCCGTAAATGTTTCGGTTTCTATTCCAGAGGAGTGTACCATATTTTGTCGACGGCTATCTGCTTGTCAAAATTGCGGCTTAGCAGTTGTTATCGCAACAAATAAGGGTATTATTGTTTTTTTTTTAACTACTACAAGTTGTAAACTGTCTCATAATATCGAGCGAGCATGCTCGAAAAATGGACAGTATAGATTGGAGGTTATAAAGCGTATTAATTCTAGGAATTCTAGCTTTCCAGGTTTCAGCAAGCGTCTGCAAATCTGGCTTTACGACTTGTGTTTGCGTAAATATATACTAACCTGCTGCTAAGCATATCTATCGCCGCTCTGCGCGTCAGGCTGCACGCACCTTTTATGACGGTACGGAAAAAAAACGCTAATTTGTGTTGGATTACAAAAAACATTAAATATAGCTACTTAATCAATCAATCATTGTTTGATGTCAGTGCATCGATGTACATTGCTTTATATCTAGTATAGCTCGGCGCCACGTTTTACGCAGAGAGATCATCCGCGCTTCGTTGGGTTGCATTCGTATAGCAAGATCTCATTGTCAGGAGTCTACCCCGAAACCCCGAAACCTTTATTGCCACTCTTGACTTTTCAAGTACGGATGACCGCACCTTCTTTGTTAAGTTAATCGTTTACAACACCGAACAAATAATTTATGCACTGGGTGTTTCAAACCCGGTTGTACGACTGTTCTACTTTATTTCCCTGTCTCTACATGTTCAGGTTTTTATTTTCTTTTTAAGTATCTTTTATAACCGACAATTTAATCATTCATTCGCATTCGTAAAGACAAAAATGTATATATGTATTCTTAAATTTCACGCATGCCTTTGATCGGATATGAGTCATTACTAAATAGTCGTAATTTGAGTGACTATGTTTATTTAGCGGTGAGTTTACACGCGGTGATTTTACTAGCGGTGAATTTACTCGCGTTGATTTTACCACCGGTGATATTTCTTAGCTGTGAATTTACAGCGGGGAATTTACAGCGGTGGAATTTCCACGGTGATTTTTCCTAGATCCCCGTAACAGAATGAACCCGAAAATGTACAAAACCCAAAAACCCGGAGACTCGGGTTGCGCCATTTTTTGACAAGCCTATTTCAAAGATATGAAGCGAATAACGTCCTGAACCTATAAACTGCAACAGACAACGTCTTCACACATAACTTAAAAGATCCAAAGATAGCGCTTTACTTCATAGTTCCAGGAATGCTGGAACGCACTCCTTATCAATAAATATACATTATTGCAGTAATTCATATGGTTCAAACACGTAGGCTTTAACCCACAAATGCCAGCCGTGCCAGAAAGCAAATGCAACGATGAGGAATGACAAACATGACGAGCGAACGCAACTATTGCGCTAACAATCCGCGCAGCCGGTGACATTTTCGCCGCCGCATTGGTCGCGTACGAACCGCCACAACCACGACGCGCCGACATGTGGCAATATTTAGTGCGATAATAACTTTGATAGGAATTTACGTAGTTTTCGATCCATCGGGTTGTCCCGTGAGGAGGGATGGTTGGCGCACGTCTACGACATCGCCTGCCTCCCCTGCGCCGCGTTTTAGTTAGCTTGGGGCACTCACAATTACTATAAACATTCCAAAGCATTCACCTATATTTCACGCCGACCACAATTCTCTAATTACTGTACGTTTAGCGGAAAATATGAAGCATAAATTACGCGTGGCGCTGAACAACTTCAGAGAAGGGTGAGCGAGAGTGTTGCGGGAGGCGACGGTGACGCCGGCGAGCAACCGGAGTGGCACACGATTTACTGGCCCGCTAGTATGTTTTGCAGGTGAGTAGACACTCTGGGCTTCGGCAAAATGCCCTAGGAACACACGCACGATGTTCGGAGATTCCACGGAAGGAAATCAAGGACATTTTGTTTAAAACTATATGATATATTTCAAAAATTTAAAAAGTATCTGTTAGCTAATATAATAATCATTAATACTGCAAGTTTTTATAATAATTAAAGCATCCGTTCATGTTTTATAATGCTGACGATGAAGTGTCCGCACGATGTTACGTTGAAATGAATTCGCGATGATCAGCTCACGGTGAAGTGCCCGACTTTGATTTGAACCAAGATGACCGGATTACCGGGTACGGCGCGGCGTAATCGATTTCTTAAAAACATTAATCAACATCAGTAGATTTAATTTTGAACATGATAATGTACCGTTCAATAGAAATGAATCCGTATTTTTCACTCCGGGCTTCGACAAAATGCCCTAGGAACACACGCACGATGTTCGGGGATTCCACGCAAGGAAATCAAGGACGTTTTATTTAAAACTATATGAGATATTTCAAAAATGTAAAAAGAATCTGATAGCTAATATAATAATCATTAATATTGCAAGTTTTTATAATAATTAAGGCATCCGTTCATGTTTTATAATGCTGACGATGAAGTGTCCGCACGATATTACGTTGAAATGAACCCGCGATGATCAGTCCACGGTGAAGTGCCCGACGTTGATTTGAACCAAGATGACCGGATTACCGGGTACGGCGCGGCGTAATCGATTTCTTAAAAACATTAATCAACATCAGTAGATTTAATTTTGAACATGATAATGTACCGTTCAATAGAAATGAATCCGTACTTTTCACTCCGGGCTTCGACAAAATGCCCTAGGAACACACGCACGATGTTCGGAGATTCCACGGAAGGAAATCAAGGACATTTTGTTTAAAACTATATGATATATTTCAAAAATTTAAAAAGTATCTGTTAGCTAATATAATAATCATTAATACTGCAAGTTTTTATAATAATTAAAGCATCCGTTCATGTTTTATAATGCTTACGATGAAGTGTTCGCACGATGTTACGTTGAAATGAACCCGCGATGATCAGTCCACGGTGAAGTGCCCGACGTTGATTTGAACCAAGATGACCGGATTACCGGGTACGGCGCGGCGTAATCGATTTCTTAAAAACATTAATCAACATCAGTAGATTTAATTTTGAACATGATAATGTACCGTTCAATAGAAATGAATCCGTACTTTTCACTCCGGGCTTCGACAAAATGCCCTAGGAACAAACGCAGGAGGTTCGGGGATTCCATGCAAGGAAATCAAGGACATTGTGTTTTTTCGTTGGCCAACGTAATCACTGCAATAGCATTGTTTAAATAAAAACTAATTGGTATAAAAAGATTTTCACTGAATGTGGATTGAAATTCCGCTTGGAATACTACCTAATTTGATATGAAAATGTAATTTATAATGAGTTATTAAAACCTTGATTTTATCGCTTCCACAATGTATATGGTAAATATATTTATTTGTATTTCAAAAACTATTTGAGATATTTCAAAAATTTAAAAAGAATCTGGTAGCTAATATCATAATCACTAATATTGCAATTAATATTGTTTTTATAATAATTAAAGCATCCGTTCATGTTTTATAATGCTGACGATGAAGTGTCCGCTCGATGATTAGCCCTACGTTGAAATGAACTCGCGATGAAGTGCCCGACGTTGATTTGAATCAAGATGACCGGATTACCGAGTACGGCGCGGCGTAATTGATTTTTTAAAAACATTAATCAACATCAGTAGATTTAATTTTAAGCATGATGATGTACCGTACAATAGAAATGAATCCGTACTTTTCAATCCAGATAGGCTTTTTACAAAAAAAAGCTCTAGGAGGTTTAAGACAAGTGCAACGAATTAAATAAATTGAAATTTTTATTCCCCATTCGATCCTACAATAAATATAGTAAACCACAATAAATTAAAAGACCCTTAACCAAGTATATAGCGACATTTCTGATGTCGTTTACCTTCCATCAGTTGGCATTAACTTCGAGTTGGCGATGCGAAAAAGTTCACCGCCGATGTCATCCCATAAACTAATTAAATTTATGTTGAAATACAAACCGCATATCATAAATCGAAGCGCCCTCTTCCCTCTGCGCGCTTCTCTCTTCGTTCTTGCGAAGTTTAAACGCTGCAAATAAAAAGAACTGCGTGCGTCTGCACACCGGGGGCAAAAACGACAAGACGCACACGAAAGCGGAGATATTAATAAATGACTTCTGTCCGTTTTGCTCGGAATGTGGATTCGCTCGCCGTCGTTGCATATTGGCCGGGGCTGCTCAAAACACACATGCACACACATACGTGCACATCCATGCACACGCAGCGCCGGGCTGTATGTACGGTGTCTTCAGCAGCGTATGTTCTTCGCGAGCACGCGTGCGTTCACCGGTGGCAGCTTGGCTTTTCAGAGCCTTATTATCGAAAAGCGGCCGGCCATCGGCCACGCCAACCTCTCCAGCATGCAAAAGAACAGCTCCTCGTATTGAACCATAATTCTATCCAATTTACTTTACAAAAGGCAGCAGCAAACCGAGCCGCAGATAAATAAGCATGATCTTGATGTTGCATTAAGTTATTGTTGCGGTGCGACTTCGAATTAATGACATTCGACGCACAATAAACTCGCTTCAATATTGATGCAAACTTGACTAAACTTTGTTCATTTACGCACACCTTTTGAATTTATTACTAGGTTCGATGGGTATGATAATCTGCGAGTTTAATTAACTTCGATAATTTGATATAGAAAATTCTAATATTTCTATGATTATATTTTTAATATTTATTGCTAAAAAGCAACAAGCTATCGACAACATGGACTTTGTAATATTAGTCTAGTTTTTTAAACGTATTGTCAAACATTAGGCAACTTCTTTCGCAGCTCACAAGAAGTTGCATATGTCAATCAGCTGTTTTAAGTATGTATGCATACAGTGTTGTCAAAGTTACGATTCTACTGGTTTTTCGATTTTTTATTTACTTTTAAAAGTTATGACTGATCCACAACCAAAATAATCTGCGAGTTTAATTAACTTCTTTAATTTGACATAGACAAATTGACTACATAGACTTTATGATATTAGACTAGTTTTTTTAACATCTTGTCAAACATTAGTGTCGCGGTTCGTTTGTCGGCGTTTCTATCAAATGTAACGTACGGGGGTTTCTTTTTATGGGGTTTACTCGCTTGGCTTTTTGCTACTCTCACTCGACATACTACCGCGTTGTACCTGGGATACTTATAAATGGTACTTACCATTTATCGATGGACATCTCTGAACCGTACGAGGACA